>JAWDJE010000003.1:255454198-255671698 GCA_035047345.1 Bradypodion ventrale
CCTCAACAAATTTAAAACTGCAACGGCTGTGAGTAACCATCCTCCTGATTTCCTCCTTCCCCTCCTGCCCTCTTGTAGGCTTTTTGTCTTCTTTTACTTCCCCTTGCCAGTCTTCAATTCTGAGAGGGTTGGGATTTGCACACACACTCACATTCACACTGCTATATAGTGGTTTAGGAATCAGTAGAAAATAAACAACCCCTTCCGTGTATTTTAAAGTGAACCGCATTTCGGCAAGATAATGTGTGCCCCAGCTGTGCATCATGTATTTCTCAGTATTTGAATTACAGTGGTACCTCGGATAAAGTTGCGGTTTTCATGCACATGTGATGCATCACATAAAGTCCAAAACTGCTTAAAAATGGACGTTATCCAAGGTATTTGGTATAGGAACCTCGGATAACATCCATTTTTTGGACGTTATCCAATGCATCGCCCATTTGATTCAGATAAAATCCAAAATCGGATAAAGTTCAAACCTGTGGAATGGAGTTTGGACTTTATCCGAGGTTCTACTTTTGTTCCAAAATCTGGCCAAACTGATGTGAATGTAGAACTTTCTGCAAATCAATAATATCCTAAATCTGGTAATAAACATCTCCTTTGTTAAGATCTATTTACCTATCATCCAGTCCATTTCTTCTACGTTGTCACCATACAATCCATGATTACTCTTCCCAGTAAAATTTTCCATGGTAACCAATGGTGTGTGAATGTGCAAAAAAGAAAAGAACAGGAGGAATGGTCCTTGCTTGTTCCTGAAATAAGAACAAAGAGTTGCCATTCATATACAGTATTTTGAAAGAGAGAAAAGTGTAGGAATAATTTTCTAATACCTATGTGGGATGGGGATATACAAACTGATTGCAAATAATGTATGCAACCTTCCCACCAGGTGGGGAGCTGGTACATTAATGCTATCAAACTCCAGTAAACGTCCTTTGTGTTTATAATCTCTGAAGATAATTAGAGAAAATTAGAAACTTACACTTTAAAAAAAAGCTGTATATGGAGGGGGTCGGGGTGATGCTTTGTTTGAAGAGCTGGGGGTCATATCCAACCAACAGCTATCTGAAGTGCAGATTGAAAATCACACCTCCAATGCAGCCTGCATTTTTTCTAATTCAATTTTAAGAAGCGGGGTCTAGTATGGACATTTAGCGTGAACGTTTGGGACTCTTATTGATAATTTTCCTCCACTAAGGTTTCCCTTGCTCGAAAGCCAGTCGTATCTGACTCTAGGGTGCAGTGCTCATCTCTGTTTCAAAGCCAAAGAGCCAGTGCTGTCTGCTGCTGCAGATGTTTCCATAGTCATGTGGCAGGCATGACTAGACACCGGAGTGCACGAAATGCTATTACCTTCCCACCGAAGTGGTCCCTATTTATCTACTTGCAATTTCTTGTTTTCAAACTGCTAGGCTGGCAGAAGCTGGGACAAAGACAGGAGCTCATTCCATCCTGCGGTACTCAGGAATCGAACTCCTCCTGCCTCCCAGTCAGCGTGTTAGCCACTTGAGCTACTACTCACAAAAAATTGGTGCATGCATGAAGAAGTGGTCATGCATCACAAAAGCTCATACAGTGTTTAATTTTTTTTAGTTGTCTGGCCAGGTTATCCTGCTTTGTTAATAGAGTAGACCATACTGCCTTCGACTCGACACCGAGTGTCAGGCGGTGGTTAACTAACCTGACAACCCTGAGGACTGATGGCCTTGGGTGGCAAAGTTCATAGGGAAGGGTGATGGTCCCCAAGTAGATTCAATCCCACTTGAATCCATTTTGATGGAGGGCATCAGTTTCATCAATATGGCCTGGGGCTGATGAGGACTTTGTGTGCCAAAAGGGCTCAGGACCAGAAAGTGACTCATGGAACTGGATCAGTGGTATGTGGGTCATGCTGCGATGCAGAAGGCAGATAAAAGGCCACTGCATTATATTCTCAGGACAGTCTTCATGGCTGATCGCCATGAGGATCGCCAATATTCAGATTTGGATACAGCAGAACAAGAAGGAGGAGGAGGTATCATGTTGCTCCACATTTGCATCAAAACTGATGTTTTCCAAACAAAAGTGATCCTGAGTAACTATATAATGAATGAGTAGCTTCTACTTCTGGAACCATTTTATGATTTTTATATGCAGAAGAAATGCCATAAAAATTCAAAGAGTGGAAATAAAATGAAACTATTTTGTGGAACCGAAAAAGAAAAAAACATCCACAGCTTATAATGCCCAGTCTTTGCTATATTAAAAATTCAGCACGTTTTTTATAAACTTAGCACGACTACTTCATTTCATCTCAAACATATCTGACCCAAAATAATTCGTGAAAGAAGTCTTATTTTACCTTTCAATAAAGGAAATAGCCTCTCTCAGCATACGAGGTGCTGCTCTCTCTACAGTCATTGGCTGTTCTTTAATTTCATAGTTTCTCATCATAATACAGTTCCAGAGTCTTACGAACCCAAAACTTGAGAACCAAGAAACAAAGAATATGAAGCCAAATAAAGCCAGGAGAAATATGGTTTTCCAGCTGACTTGCACCAGATGAGTAAGTTTGGCTGCTATAACAGTAAACACAGCCAGAGCAATCAACTGAGTGTAAGACCAAAGTTTTATTCGCATGGCCATATCCATCTCTGGAGGTTGTGTCGGTTGGCAATCAGCCACGAGTGAAAATGGCATCCCATAAAAATAATCAAACCCATGATTTAAGGGGTGATGGCAATAGTCATTACGGTTTTTGCAGTTCACACCTTGATGCCACTTCCCTGAAAAACAGAATTGAGGGGAAGAAGGAATGGTAACATTTCCAGCCACTGGGTTTGGTGTCAAACTGCTTTCTACATTTCCAAATTTGTTTCAGACGTAAAATCTTCATTCCCAGAGGAACTCAAAGCACACGAATTGACAGTACATTATGTATTCCTTGATGGGATTTTATTCTGTGTTATTTTTATAAAATGTATAGACTCATGTCTATCACATCCCCAAAACAGTGTGCACTTGAGTACAGTAAAAATGAACAGAATAAAAATCATACAGATAAAACCAATCCAGCATCAAGCCAAGTAAAAAAAGATCAATCACCGGGTACAAAAGATAGGTCAAATTTTGAAGCAAGGAAGTCTTCACTAACCTATAAAACCCTGCATATAATGGGTTTTAAAGGTAAAGGTCACCCTTACTTGAAAGCCATTTGTATCTGACTATAGGGTTCAGTGCTCATCTCTGTTTTATAGGCAAAGAGCCAGGACTGTCTACATTTGCAGACGTTTCTGTGGACATATGGCAGGCATGACTAGACACCAGAAAGCTGTTTACCTTCCCACACAAGTGGCACCTATTTTTCTGGCTTTCAAACTGCTAGGTTGGCAGGAGCTGGGACAGAGACGGGAACTCACTCTGTCACGCAGTACTCGGGTCTCAAACAGAATGGGTTTTTACTAATCTATAAAACCCTACATAGATATGTCTTCCAAAAGAGAGTTTCAAAATGTGGGCACTAAAATCAAGAAGACTCGGCCTCACATAATGCATCTTCTCCATTACAGGGCTGGAGTGGGGGATTACAATAACAATAAGGCACAATGGGGAACTGAACTCCCAACCTTGGGCTCTGAAGTCAAGACACTGATTTATCCAGTCAGTTGCTCATGTATGCTAAAATTTACAGAGTTGCAAGATTCAGTACTAGGAGGATTCAATATAGATTTTAAAAGGAATGGAAGCTTCCTTCACCATGTTGAATACCTCCTCCTAACACACATCTTTAACACAGGGTTTTCCCTTCAGTTTGTGACACCAGGTGAATTCCCTAATGGGGCAAGCAACTACTCACCCAAATCCCTACTAATTTAGCAGGCTTAATGTAGTACAATTTACTATGATAGTGACAGGATTTCAGCCATTGTTTTCAATGATAATTTCGTGTCATAAATTATTCTGGGCTGAAAGGATTTTTGCAAAAGAAACTCCACTCAGGGAACATCCAAATCAAGCTCCTTTCATGTCCCCAAGAGCTGGGACAGAGACAGGCACTCAATCCATCATGCAGTACCCAGGTCTCAAACTGCTGACTTGCCAGCCTTCCAGCCAGTGTTGAGCTGCTCCAGGTGCCCACAAGTGTCCGGGCACTGGTAGCGGAAATTTCCCCAGACCACACCCACTTGGTTGGCCATGCCCACCTCCCTACCCCAGGCCATGGCGTAGGGAGGCCAAGTGGGCGTGGCCTACAGAGTTAGCCATGCCCAAAGAGTTAGCCACGCCCATGGTGGGGGTAGTAAATTTTTTTGCAGTGCATCACTGCTTCCAGCTAACAAGGTGAGCTTCTTTATTTTGTCCAATTTTCACACTTTAGTCTTCTTACCTATTAAGCCAGTGGTGTAACCTTGTTTCTGCAAGATCTTGGCAAAGGTTGTCTCATTTGGAGGAAGACCTCCTGAACCAGCAAGCCAATGAATGACCCGATGATGATCCGTAAAATCCATACCTATGATTTAAAATGTACAGTTAAAGGGTGGTTAATGTTATGTTTGATTGTGAACTTCAGTAAGTTAGCTAATTACAGTCCTGATAAAAGATTCTCTTCCCCCGCACCCCTTACTATGTAGGCATGGAATGAAAATATTGTGTGAGGTAGCAACTACCTCAGATGGCAGGTGCCAAGAGGTGGCAGCACAGTGTGGAAGGCTATGTGCCATATGGCCTGTTATGTGTCTGCTAAAACAAACTGCTGTTGTTAGGTTTTGTTATGGATGCTGGGCTGGAGTCAGAGAGAAAGAAAAGATTCATTCTCAAGTCCAATTGTCCTGTATACCAAATGGGCAGAAAGGTATGGTGCTCTTAGACTCAAGACCTCACATTGTGCTTTGAGAGACCTGCATAACGACAGCATGCTTAAAGGAAAGGCAGAAACCATTAAACTATGTAATATTCTCAGTAGATCAAAATATTCATCTTTGTTATCCAGTCTAACCTCTACCCTGCTCAAACAATTTCTAATCACCTTGGACTAATGTAAAGGCACAGTTTCCCATCTCTGCCTCAGAAAATTATCTCTTACTGAAGACTAGGCTGGATCATTAAATAACATTGCAGACCTGATCGGACTGGATATCTTCCAGTTAAGAAAGCAGCTCTACTTGGAGTGCATAATGGAGCGGCAGCAATGTGCTGTGTAAGTTTCACTCCTTCCTCTGCAAGCCGATCAATATTAGGAGTCCTATAATACCAAACAAGCAAACAAACATTCACATAATTAGTGGCATTTATTTATATGTAAGAGTTTATAAAGATACTGCAATAGTTTATATATGGTGTTCTGTTCATCTCTCTCTCTGTCTGTCTCTCAGCTGCATTGAATTTGCATTGTACCTCCTTGGATAAGAGCCATCCTGCATAATCCTGGGTGAGCTACCCAATGCCAAAGCACCCCCAGAAGAAAAGAGGAGAATTTGGTGTCCCCCAAAAGAGAGAGAAATGCTTAAATCAGGAGTTCTCAACATTTTTAAGCCAGGGGGCAAGTCTTGCACCCCCAGATAGCTTCACGGGCCGGATGGCCATTTTGCCCTTCCTCAACCACATGGCAGTTCCTGGTGTGGTGGAGGCAGCAGGCCCTTATCTGGCCCACAGGCCATAGTTTGAAAATCCCTGGCTTAAATAAAATGAGGAGTGGAATTGAAGGCAAATAAGGGCAGAAGGCATTCCTTCATTTGTCATTCTCTTGTTACAGGATTTCCAGCTATCCATAAGTATGAAGACTGTTACATTTTCTCGCAAAAATGTGTGCAAAATGAGAAAGATGAGCGTTTACATCCCTCCTGCCTTAAGGAATTAAGCACATGTCCCCACAAGCTGATATATGCACACAAAAAGAGTGTACATTTATACAGCTTGTTCACACAGTTGTGCAATGATATCTCCCCTATATGCCTGTATGTAAATGTAACATTTACCTACCAAACTTCTAGGTTATGTCATGTATCACAGGTATAACACAGTACAGCACCTCTACTGAAGCTTTACCTGATTGTATTATTTCCATAGCAACCTATGTCCCCAATGCCAAGGTCATCTGCCAAGAAGATGACAATGTTTGGCTTGTAGTTGACCAAAGCTTGCACTTCAGTTGGCTTTAACAATAGGGACAAGACTAGAAAGAAACCTGGACATCTCCTGAAAAGAAGAAAGATTAATTATTTGTCAAAGATGTGCTAGCAACACCTATTTACACCAAATCTGTGGTATATACAGTAACATTTATAGTTTTCATCTATTAAGCAGCATTAAACCACCAAACTCAGCACTTGCTCAGATGGCTTTCTGATATGTGAAGTAACTTTACAGAGAGTAGGTCCATCACATCTCCAGTTGTTACATAAATAGAAACTCCCCTGTGTTTCTGTAGACTTACTTTATCTCATTCACATCGATTCTAAAGAGGTTAAAATTATTTTATTCCCTTTAAGAAAATAAAGGGAAAGGATAGTATTTCATCTCAGATTTGGTGACTGGCTTAAACTATACTGGTACAGGATTTCTACATTATTTATTTCTGAAGGTAGTTGCACTACGGTGTAGTAATGATAACTTTTTCTTACTGTTTTCTATATTAGTTGATAGATGGACTACTGTGAACTAAACTTCATCTAAGTTTATTGGTCACTAGCTTTTTTTGCCCGGCAAGCCGGGCAGTTTTTTCTGTGTATTGGTAGTTGGGGTGGTTTGGGGGGGTACACACACACACACACACACACACACACACACACACACACACACACACACACACACACACACACACACACTCTACACTGAGAGAGGGGGAAGAGAGAGGGGGAAGAGAGAGAGGGGGAAAAGAGAGAGAGAGAGACGCAGCCCAGGTGAGTAGGGAGGGAAGGGGGTGGGTGGGGAGGTGGAACTGTTTTTCCCCCCTTTCCCAGCCTGGGGGGGGCAGAGAAGGGGGGGAAGCCAGAATTGTTTTTTCCCTTTCCCTGCCTGGGGTGGGAGGTGGGGAGCAGGGAAGTTGTTTTTCCCCATTAACTGTTTCGAAGGCTGCTTCGTGTCAGCCTTCAAAACAGTTAATGGGGAAAATACAAAGGCAGCAGACAGAGCTTCGGTGGGGAGGTGCTCTCCCTGGCAGATGGCTGGCTGCCGCATTTTTATTACCCCCACCACTGTTTCATATTAGCTCTCGAAACAGCGTTGGGGGTTATTCAAAGGTGGCAGCCAATGACGAAGCACTGCCTGCTGCTCCCCCCCCAACTTACCTTGAGGCCGGCGGGGCTGGAGAAGCGCTGCCTGCTGCTTTCCCCCGGACAAAGCGCTGCCTGCTGCTTCCTTACCCAACTTACCTTGAGGCTGGCGGGGCTGGGGAAGCGAGGATGGCGAAGTGCTGTGTCCACCTTCAGCAGCCTTGCACTCCTGCTGAGTGAGGCATTTTTATTTTATTTTGTGTGCGCCGCTTTCCCAGCCTCCTCTGCGCTCGCGTCCCTAAGCCTGATTGGCTGATGGGTTGCGTGGCACGGAGGACACTGGGAAACGTAGGGTTTTTTGTTCATCTTCATGGGGTGGATGCCCCACCCTTGCGGCAACCCTCGGAAAGTGTAAAGGTAAGTGTGGCCGGCTCTGTACAGGATGGTTGGTCTGGGTGTGGCCACTAATGCCAGACACACACCAACCTACCCCCTTCTTATAGGTATAGATATATAGAAATAAAAAATAGGTCCTAGAGCTAGTCAAGCCTGAATTATTTTTGGAGGCAAAATTGATGCAATTGAGGTTGTCCTACTTCAGGCACATCATGAAAAGGAAGGATTCTCTAGAAAGGACAACAATGTTGGGAATGTTTGAAGGCTACAGGAAAAGAGTAAGACCAAACATGAGATAGATGACTCCCCAAAGGAAGTCATAGCCTTAAATTTGCAAGAACTGAACAAGGCTGTTAAGCACAGAGCATTTTGGAGATTTCTCATTCATAGGGTCGCCATAGGTCAGCAAGGAACAACAACATAGACACACAGCTATGGAGAAATATAGTATTCATATTTACCCATTACATGAGTTTCCAAGACATTTTGTAAACTACTTTTTAAAAAATGAGGACTTGTTCTATTGAACACATTACCAGGAATTTGATAGACACCACATGATTTCTTCTACGGATGTTCAGGATGTAGATGTTGCCACCAATGAAGATTGTGGTGATGAGTAGCTCAGTGTTAAAGAACCGGATTACTGCAAATAAGAATGACATGCTATAGATATAAAATCTTTTCACATTTGCGGAAGGAAGGACGGAAGGAAGGACAGCCATTGAAGGTTGTAGACAAAAGTCTTACCTTGTTCAATCAATTTTGAAGGCAAATTTTCTTGTTCTGTTAAAACCTAGTGTGTGTGGGTGGAGAGCAACAATATATATAGATAACAATACCTGTCTGTAGCCCAAGCCCCAGAAAGAAATGTGACTGTATGGTGCAGTTTATATAGTCACATTTCTTTCTGGGGCTTGGGCTACAGACAGGTATTGTTATCTTCTTAGTGCATATCGCTCAGTATTCAGCTGTCAAGAAGATTCTTTTCTGAGGAGACTGGCTCTTTTAAAAGGAAATGTTCTAGCTACACAAATGTCTTGTCACACCCACTGCACTAATAAAAGCCGACCAGAAAAGCCTGTATTCTTTCATGCTATTTTTGCTGTATTGATGGCAGATTTTTCTATTGAGATTTTTATCTACTTTGCAATGACAGTTCGTTTATGACAACAAAGATGTATATCTGTTCCTTTTGTCTTGTGCAACCTGCACTGCTTACACTGATACTATCCAATCAAGCACTGTTCATTTGGGTGTTTTTTTGGCCCAAGTTCACAAATTTCCTTGAATACCTTCAATGCTTATCCAAAGCTTTCTGTTTGCTCATGCTATCATCAATCCCCATTTGAATGGAACATCTCAAAGGCAAATTATATCAATGTTAAGCTTCGCATTTGGTGAGTTGCAATGTTGGCTCCCAACTGTTTTTTTTTTAAAAAAAACCTTCAACATGCTAAAAAGAAAAAAAAAAACCTGACATGGGGATGGGATCTAACAAGTCATGAGCCAAATGCTGCTATCATTGCCTTGCTTCAATGACATGATCAATGACATGATGGGTCATTCTCAATCTGCTATGCATGTACATTTTCGCTCCCCTCCCTTTGTTCTTTTCATCTCTGCAATAAGAACATAAGAACTTAAGAACAGCCTTGCTGGAACAGGCCACAGCCCATCCAGTCCAGCATTCTGTCTCACACAATGGCTCACCATTTCCTTCAGGGTATTCCCAAGGAGATGCCTTCACCTTCTTAGGATTCCCTGGAAATGGCATTGAGAGATATCCTGCCTATCTCTCCAACCCGGAGGTTGTCCTTAGGTAGCCATAATTATAGCCATTGATACACTTGTCCTCCATGAACTTGTCTAATCCTTTCTTAAAGCTGTCAAGATTGACAGCTGTCACCACTTCTTCTGGCAGGGAGTTCCATAGACCAGTAATCCTCTGGGTGAAAAAGTACTTTCTCTTATTTGTTTGAGAACTAGTACCCAAAAGTTTCATCGAGTGTCCCCTAGTTCTAGTGTTGTGCGATAGGGAAAACAGTTTTTCCTTATCTACTTTGTCCACACCGTGCATGATTTTATAAACTTCAATCAGGTCACCTCTTAGACGCCGTCGTTCAAGAGTGAAAAGGCCCAACCGTTGCAGCCTCAGATGGTAAGGAAGGTGTTCCAGTCCCCTAATCATTCTGGTTGCCCTCCTCTGTACTTTCTCCAACTCCATAATATCCTTCTGGAGGTATGGCGACCAGAACTGTACACAATACTTAATGTTAAAACTTTTCTCCTAAGCTAGTGACTGCAATGACTCAGTGGTTAAGATGCTGAACTTGACAACTGGAGGGTCAGCAGTTCAAGACATGAGTGCTGCATGACAGAATGAGCTTTTGTCTCTGTCCCAGCTCCTGCCAACCTAACAGTTTGAAAGCAAGAAATTGCAGGTAGATAAATAGGTACAATTTCGATGGGGAGGTAAACAGTGTTCCATGCACTCCAGGGTCTAGTCATGCCTGCCACATGACCACAGAAACATCTGCAGACATAGACAACACTGGCTCTTTGACTGTAAATGGAGATGAGCACTGAACCCTAGAGTCAGATATGGCTGGCTTTTGAGCAAGGGCAACCTTTAACTTTGCCTAGTGAGTTGCAGCACCAGTTGGGAATGGATAGAAATAGGTTCCAGGATTTACTGCTACCTGGCATGTAAAAAACAGGCTTATGTCACCATTGCTATTTGCCCTGTGATTTGATTTTCTGTCTGGTAACCAAGGGAAGTACAATACAATGGCTCTGAGACCTTGGCTGGCATTTTGCCACCTGGTGTTCCTCCTGGTGGATTCAAGCCAACTTGTCTGGGCACAGTTTGAATGAATCATGACACATTTCTTATTTCCCTTCTTCTTCTAGGATGCTGTATTTGTACTAGGATGCAAAATAAAGTTGCAGCCATTGGTTCGACCCACCCGGTATTCTCGATTCACTCCTTCTCCGTTCGCTCCTTCTGAATACAAATCTCTACTTTTCTTTTTTTAATGCTTTCTTGTTGCAAAGTGATAGTTCCCTCTGAGACTTTGTTGGAGATTTTTTTTAAAATCTCTTTAGTTCATGTATGTTTACTTGGGATTAAGTCCCACTGTTTCCAACAGAACATATTGTCAAGGAAGGATTATTTATTTATTTATTACATTTATATACCACTTTACTCAGGCGGTATATTTTTTTTAAAAAAAAATGTGATTTATTTGCATGTAGGCCTGAAAACTCTTTTGCCAAAACATTGCATTGCCATCCAGTTTATTCAAGGTTTCAATGTGCTCAGAGCTACCTTTAGCCATAGGTGGCTTGTAACTTCAGGAAAGGGGTGGCCCTGGAAATTCTGGAGGTCTATGAGCTACCCATGCCCATTATGCCGTACAATCTTCATGGAAAGAAGTAATAGGTCCAAATTTAGATCTTCTCCTACATTTATGGAAGCAGTCTCCACATGTGGAACTGGTGTGCGCCTCTCATCATCTGCCACCTTTGGCTGTGCTAGCTAGAACTGATTGGACTTTCAGTCCAACAACACTTGGCGGATATCACATTCAGTGGTGGGCATCAGCAGGTTTGCACCAGTTCGCCAGAACTGGTAGCAGAAATTCTGGCTAGCCCTGCCCACCCTAATTTTGAAATAAAGTAGTCCTAATTCGGGTGCAACGCAGGGCTTTCCCCCTGGCCATGCCCACCATACCACATCCACAGTGTGATAGTAAAAATTCTTTAGCCCACCACTGATCACATTCCTTTCCCATTGCCTATGATTGTTTTCTCTTTCTCATTTACTGTGGCTGAAAACAGGCAGTAAACAGAATAAGGCCACTAAATCAATGGAACGTACTGAGGAGTTGACTCACCACATGGCACAGATTCAATTGGCCTACTCTATTTTGACTACTGGATTTTAGCTAGTGTATACTTAAGAAAAAATATATTTATCAACTATACAATGTGGGCATGGCTTGCTGAGACATTTTGGGATGGTCCAAAACATGTTGCTGCAAAAAAATAGATCAGGCAATGTACCTTCTCTGCCTGTCAAACACACAGAGCACGTAATGTGCAATGCAGGGATGGAGGAATCACAATATGGAATCAAAATTGAGGGGAGAAACATCAGCAATTTGAGGTACACATATGATACCACCTTAATGGCAGAAAGTGAGGAAGACCTAAAGAAGCTCCTGATTAGGTTGAAAGAGGAGAGTGCAAAAGCTGGCTTGAGACTCAATATCAAGAAAACCAAAATAATGGCAACAGGTCCGATCAGTTCCTGGAAAATAGATGGGGAAGAAGTAGAAGCAGTGACAGATTTTACTTTCCTTGGAGCAAAGATCACTGCAGATGGAGATTGCAGCCATGAAATAAAAAGGCGACTGATTCTTGGAAGATAAGCTATGAGAAACCTGGGGAACATAGTTAAAAGTAGAGACATCTCACTGCAAACAAAAGTCCGCATAGTCAAAGCAATGGTATTCCCGGTGGTAATGAACGGTTGTGAGAGCTGGACAATTAGAAAGGCTGAGCGCAGAAGAATAGACACCTTTGAGATGTGGTGTTGGAGGAGAGTTTTGAGAGTCCCCTGGACAGTGAGGAGAACAAATAGGTCAATATTAGATGAGATTAGCCCTGACTGTTCCTTAGAAGGACAAATAACAAAGATGAAGCTGAAGTACTTTGGACATCAAATGAGAAGGGAGGATTCACTTGAGAAGGCTTTGATGCTGGGAAAGGTGGAGGGCAAAAGAAGAAGGGGACGGCCAAGGATGAGATGACTAGATGGTGTCGTGGACACAGTAGGCACAGGGCTGGGCGGGATGAGGAGGATGGTAGAGAATAGAGGTGCCTGGAGGGCAATGGTCCATGGGGTTGCAAAGAGTCGGAATCGACTGTGCGACTGAACAACAAAGTACAGAAATACCTCATAGAAAGTCCGCTTCATACAACATCGCCCAATTCCTTGAAAAAAGTTGCCTCATACAAAGCCGTGCGACTTTGTATGAGGCATTGGGGTTTCCCCAGGTTGCATTGTGCCTGGACAGTATAAAAGGCAGGACACATGCATGCATTGCTCTTTTGGGTTTTGCACGAGGCAAAGAGTGTTTAGGAGTGGTTTCGAGCATGATTTTGGATTTTTTTGGATTTTTTCATCAGAATTTTTAGAAGCATTCCTGGGATTTTTGCAGCATTCTTCAGGTTCTTGGACAATCAGGGTTGTTTGACATGTTTTTGTAATGTTTTTAGCCTTTAGACAATGATTTCTTAAGGTTCTGTCAGTTTCCAGTCTGTTTCCTTGACTTTGCCCTGAAGTCTGTGCTGTTACAGTAAAATGTATCTCTATGGAAACGACATTGCATGAGGCATCATGGCAAGGATTTGGACGCTGTATGAGGCATCATGGCTAAGATTTTGCATGCCTCATACAAAGTCCAAATCCGTATAAAGTCCAAACTTGTGGAACCAAGTTTGGACGTTGTATGAGGTATCACTGTAAGTCAAATAATTGTCACTTACCTGCCCTTCTTTGGAACTCAGACCAGCTACCTGAGGTGGGTACAGCACTCTGTCTAAAGGTAAATCTGCTGTTGGAGGAGGCAATTAGCATCATTGTAAGTACTGGCTCTTCAGCTATGAAAAAGAGATGAGCACTGAACCCTAGAGCCGGATACAACTGGCTTTCGAGCAAGGGTGACCTATACCTTTAAAAATTTCAACTTCCAAGAAAACTCCTTTCTATCCTAACCAGACTTAACTTCTAAGCCAGTGGCTCCCAACTTTGGGTTCCCAGATGTTCTTGGACTAAAATGCTGTTGTGTATGGATTGTAATGTGCCTTTAAGTAAATGCAACTACATGAATGAGTGAATGTAACAATCTCTAAAAGTAACATTGTAACCTTCTGTATTAGGACGCGAGCTAGTGACCACTGGGGGCAGTAGCGAGCGTCCAGCTCACATGGTACAAATTCTCCAAATACCTACAGCCGCGGGAAGATTCCCGCCACTGCCTCACCTGGACAAGAAGGGCATGACTAAGGGTGACGTCACGCGGACAGTAGCCAATGAGCTACCGAGGAGCCACATTCAAATGTATAGCCACTGTATATAATGAGCTGTTCATCCGCCATTACCACATGTTCCCCCTGACCATCATGCAATAAACATGAGTTAAGCCAGACTTCGGCTGTTTCTATTGTCTTGGTTCTTGAACACTAAATTGGCGACGAAGGTGGGATGATGGCTTCCCACGGAATCAAGACAACATAGACAGGTTTCGACATCAACAAACCGGAGGAATGGGAACTGTTCGAGATGGATTTCAAAAGCACACTGATGGTCTCCGACATCTCAGACGAGGGGAAGAAAAGAGCCACCCTCATCAGGATGCTCGGTTTCCTGGCCATGAAGATTTTGGTGGACCTGGTGTCTACAAGAAAGGTAGATGAGGTCCCGGTTAAACAGCTCCTGAAAGCACTGCGGGACCATTTCTAGCCCACGGTCTCGATGTTCTCGGCCCGGGACGCTTTCTGGAAGAGGGTGCAGTCCCCTGGTGAGTCCGTGGCTGCCTTTGCAGCGGCCCTCCATTTGGCTGCAGGCCCATGCAAGTGGGAGAACCTAGAAATCACCTTCAGGGACCATATGCTCTGCGGCCTGTGGGATGAGGAGACCCACAGGCCGCTGATGAACAAAGAGCCGCCCCCAACGTTTCAAGAGGTCCTGAAGGAAGCACAGGCGACAGAAGCCACGAGAGCCGGGGTTAAGGGGTTCAGAACAAGGCCCCACAACCCGACAGGGCAGCAGCTCCGGTGCAAGCGGCCAGGCGGGTGCCACACTCCTCCATGGAGAACAGCGAGGATGAGGACATCTGGAAGGTGCGGAAGGATGGTCGATGTTGCGACGGCTGCGGGGCGTCCCATGACCATAGCAAGTGCCCATTCCGGAAGGCCGAGTGCCACAACTGCGGACAGCGGGGCCACACTGCCAAGGTTTGCATGTGACGGCGCGGAGAGCACAAGGGCTCAGCTGACCATACCCCAAGGAAGGATGGCGTCCGGCCCTCGAGGAAACAGGACACCGTGGGCCGAGTCTCCGACGACTGCGATGTCGAGGTACATGGAGTGTACCGGCGAGTCCCCAGCGACGACAACTCTGCGGTCCAAAGCATGTCCTTGGGACACTCACGTTACTTTGTTGAGGTACTGTTGCAAGGGGTCCCCGTTAAGATGGAGATAGACTCGGGTTCCTCTTATTCCATTATTTCCCAGAGGGAGTTTTTGCGAATTTCCCCCAACGTGCGGCCCAAGCTTAAAGCACTGAAGCCTACTTTGCGAGACGTGCAGGGAAAGAGCATTCCGGTGTTGGGGGTGGGAAAATTCAAGGTGCAATACAAGCAACATGCCCCAGAGCTCCCTCTGGTCGTTCTCAAGGAGGGGGCCTATTGCCTCCTGGGGACACAATGGTTTAAGCCCCTGGGTTTGTTCATAGGGGGTGTGCATACTGTCGTAACTGATCCAATACAGGAAGTGTGTAACGCACATCCCGAGGTATTCAAGAAGGGACTTGGAAAATTCAAGGGGCCCCCAGTTGCGTTCGACCTGGACCCGGAGATCTGGCCTATAAGGCTCAAACCGCGAAGGCTGCCTTTTGCACTAAAGGACAAAATAGAGGCGGAACTGGACAAGTTGGTGGGCCAGGGAATTCTAGTCCCAGTCGACTCTGCGGAGTGGGAAACTCCGATTGTAACAGCACTAAAGGCTAATGGGGAGGTTTGAATTTGCGCTGATTACAAGTGCACCATCAACAAGGCAATACGCCCAAATGTGTATCCGGTGCCGGTAGTCAGCCACTTATTGGCCAGATTACATGGGGGAAAGTGTTTTGCGAAGTTATACCTGGCGCAGGCTTACCAGCAACTTACGGTAACCCCAGCTGCAGCTGCTGCACAGACGATAGTCACCCACAAAGGGGCTTTTAAGGTGACGCGCCTACAGTTTGGCGTAAATTCGGCTCCAGGCATCTTCCAATCATTAGTGGAGCGACTTTTGAAGGGTTTGGAGGGGGTCTTGCCATACTTTGACGATGTTTTGATAATGGGGGGAAGCGAGTCAGAACTGGCCGAAAGGCTAGACAGGGTACTGACCGTATTCGAGAAAGTGGGTTTGAGGCTACGTAAAGACAAATGTGTGTTCTTCACAAAAGAGGTAGAGTTCCTAGGTTTCTGGGTAACCCCAGTTGGTATAAAACCCTCTGAGTCAAAGGTGGCTGCTGTTCAAAATGCTCCTCACCCCACCACAAAACCTGAGTTGCACTTCATCGATTATTAAAGAAGGACGAGGGTTGGCAATGGGGCGAGAGTCAAGAGAGAGCATTCAATGAGCTGAAACAACTTTTATCCTCAGAGGCCATCCTGACCCATTTTGATCCCAAGAAGCCAGTGGTTCTGGTATGCGATGCCTCACCAGTGGGGATGGGGGCGCTTGTGTGCCACGTGTTGGAAAGTGGGAGGGAAGCCCCAGTGGCATTCTACTCCAGATCCCTGTCAAAGGCAGAGCGTAACTATGCACAGACAGACAGGGAGGCACTTGCAATAATCACTGGTACAAAGAAGTTTCATGACTTTCTATACAGCCGCCCTTTCACCTTCGTGCCTGACCACAAGCTCCTGCTAGGCATTTTCACTGCAGACAAGCCCACACCGCAGATTCTGTCCCCCAGAATGCTGAGACGGGCCATTTTTCTAAACGCGTACCAGAGCACGCTGGTTTATCGCCCCGGAAAGGACATAAGCCATGCAGACGCACTCTCGAGCTCGCCTCTGCCTCACGTGGGCAACCCCGCATGTGAAGTGGAACAAGATCACCAAGTGCTCCTGATAGAGGTTCTGGATTCACCCCCAA
Source organism: Bradypodion ventrale (assembly GCA_035047345.1). Taxonomy (NCBI): domain Eukaryota; kingdom Metazoa; phylum Chordata; class Lepidosauria; order Squamata; family Chamaeleonidae; genus Bradypodion; species Bradypodion ventrale. The sequence goes on from JAWDJE010000003.1 coordinate 255,470,725, forward strand.
TAGTACCGCCGGAAATCGCCAAAGTGACAGGGAGGGATAAGACATTGGCCCTAGTGAGTTCATGGGTGCAAAAAGGGTGGACAACGTCTTCCCCAGTGGCAGAATTTGACCCATTTTTTAGGAAGAGGATAGAACTGTCCATGGAGAGGGGTTGCCTCCTTTGGGGCCAGCATGTGGTTGTCCCTGAATCTTTGAGAGCAAGGGTGCTCAAGCTACTGCACGTCAGCCATCCGGGAATTGTCCTCTCCAAGGCTTTGGCCAGGAGCTATTTTGGTGGCCCCAGTTAGATGCTGACATAGAGCACATGGTGAGCACTTGCGAGAGTTGCCAAAGCTCTCGGCCCGAAGAGTCCCGACTTCCGCACAGAGAATGAGACGCAGCCAAAGGGCTGTGGTCTCGCCTGCACATAGATTTTGCAGGTCCTTTCAGAGGTTCATTTTTCCTCCTCATCTCATAGTGGATGCTTACTCCAAGTGGTTAGAAGTTATCCCAATGGCAAACACCTCATCAGCCACAACCATAAAGCAATTGTGCAAGGTGTTCAGTTCATTCGGTATACCCGATGTGCTTGTGAGTGATAATGCGAGTAGTTTCATGTCCGCCGAGTTCCGGGCATTCATTGACATAAACGCCATCCGGCACATCACCTCTGCACCTTTTCACCCAGCGACAAACGGACAGGTAGAACGCCTCATACGTACATCAAAGGAAGCACTGAGGTGCATGGGCCCCGGGGACCTGAATCTACAGTTATGCCAATTCCTGCTGGGTTATAGGGTAACACCGCTGGTGTCAGGTTACTCGCCCGCAGAACTCCTCATGCACAGGAAGCTGACCACGATATTGACGGGGCTAGACCCCACAAGGGTGGAGGATACTGGGAGGAACATAGGGATAGTGGGCACCAAGAGTTTCGAAATAGGCACCCCGGTCCATTGCAGAAACTATGCAACCGCAGGACCAGCCTGGGTCCTGGGGGTAGTCATTGGCCAAACATGACCTGTGTCGTACTGCGTTGAGACCAGCACGGGTCTACTCTGGAGGCGACATGCAGACCAACTCCAGCGACGGGTTCCTGGTAGTCAGGGCGCGGAAACCGCCCATCAGAACTCAGCGTTAGGGTTCTCCCCCACCCGTTTAGCCCAAGGGGGAGAAGAGGGGGACCGGTGGTCCCCACCAAGGGGGGAAGGGAATAAGTTTGTCCCCGCAGATATCCTGGAGGATGCCCCCATAGATATCCCGGAACAGGAGTTTGACTTTGAGTTACAAAACCGGGGGAGTTTTTCGGAGTGGTCCCCCACCCATCCAAGCGAGGAGCGGTGTTTTTCGTTGGCCCCCAATGCCCCCGGTTTTCCCACAATGGAGTTTACCCCTACCCCAAAAGCTGCAGAACCGCAGCAAGTCGCTAACGAGTCTCCCTCTCCTGTTGCAGTAAGGGAACACAGAAGCGATAGCTCCCCCGGGACAAGCCAGCCAGCCTTATGCCCAAAATGCTCATGCAACAAACCGTGACTAAGGGTGACATCATGCAGACAGTAGCCAATGAGCTACCGAGGAGCCACATTCAAATGTATAGCCACTGTATATAATGAGCTGTTCGTCCGCCATTACCACATGTTCCCCCTGACCATCATGCAATAAAGATGAGTTAAGCCAGACTTCGGCTGTTTCTATTGTCTTGGTTCTTGAACACTAAAAATGCCCAGAAGCCTTCAACATTGGCTGTTTTGAACAAGATTTCTGGGAGCATTAGTCCAAGAACATTTGAGAACCCAAGAGCAGGAACCTCTGTTCTAAACAATTGTGAATACAGTTCTAAGTTCTTTTTTTCAAGTTACCACATTTGTCAGATATACAGTGCTTACTGTAGTTCAAAGCAGCCCCCCACCAAGGCACTTATAGTTTATAGAAGTGGGCCATTCACATCTACATTATTTAGAGAAAAGAATTCGCTTAATTTTGAGCCATGAGTCAAAAGACTATCAGAAAGTAAATAAAACAAAAAAAAGCCCAAAAAATGTAGCACCTTAAAGACTAACTACTGTACTGTATTTTTTAATGATATGCTTGCACAGACTAACAAGGCTACTACTTCAAAATTTAAAACTTTGAAGAGTCATAAGAATGTTGGTATACTATACAAATAGCATGTGCTGCTCTGTCACTTTAAATTTAGCTGACATCCCCCACCTCCACCCCACAGAGTTCAATACAAGCTTTACCGGGAGTTAGAAAGTTGATCTCCTAAGAGATGTTACCAAAAACTAGCTATTTTTGAACACTCTGTGCTAGTTTTATTTATTTATTTTCCTTTCCTGAATGCCAGCAGGACAGTTGTGCATTCAAAAAAATATGTTTGACCAAATGACTTGTACAGTACCTGGTGGTGTTTCGAAGGGCTATATCTGCAGCAAGAGGAAGTTTAAGTGCATGCTTGGTTTTTCAGCAAGGCTTAATCCCAGTTAAAACTGCAACATGTTTTACCAATCTCTGTCGGAGGCTAAGGAAGTCATTTTATCTATTGCATCTGCTCATGCGCTCTTCCGTACAGTTCTCAGTAGGAGAAACTTACAATTAAGCTGGGAACTTTGTGGGCAGCTCTCTGGCCTGTTGTCAGTGCTGGGTATATTCCACTGCTGCTTTCCCCCATACTGTACCTCTCTTTGATATCCCCAGAGTTTTAGTAGCTGCACATGTGGGACTGAACAGAGAACAGTAGGATCTTTCACTAGAAACTAGGTTTCAATGATCTAATGGGTACTTCCTGGCTTTCAGGAGAGGAGTTGCTAAAACAACCATTTGCCCAGAAGGTTCCTGTCCTCTTTCTATTGGAACTTTCTAGGAGAGATCACTAAATTGGCATTGCTTCTATTGAGCCAGGTCAGAGAAAGGAGAATGTGTTAGATGTCTGAGGTAATGAATTTCTAAAATTTCACAGATACTGTGTGCTGTTTCTTTTATTCAATTTTTTTAAAAAAAGATGCCACAGGAATGAAAAGAGTATCCTTATTTTGGCAATTGCTTCATTCCCTAGGCCAGTGGTTGTGAACCTATGGCACACGTGCCAGAGGCAGCACTCAGACCCCTCTCTGTGGGCACACATGCCATTACCCCAGCATAGAGTTCACCCCGCCCCTCTGCCCAGCAGCCCAATGAGAATGCTCCCTCTCTCCCCTAGCGTAAGTTCACCCCGCCCCTCTGCCCAGCAGCCCAATGGGAGTGCTTCCTCCCTCTGCCCAGCACAGAGTTTGTCCCGCCCTTCTGCGGCACGGATGGCAACCTGTTGAGTTTGGGCACTTGGTCTCTGAAAGGTTTGCCTACACTGCCCTAGGTGGATTTTTATTTTTTGCTGGAGGAGAAAATATTGTGGAAAGTGAGCAGAGTTAAAGCCAGCCATGAGTGGGACCATTGTCCAAAGTGGGGAACTCACCCTTTCTGTCTCTCTCTGTCTGTGCTACTTATTAGACCTTCTCCTTTCTTCACAGCAAGCTCATTAGACCTCCTCCTTTCTGCACAGCAGGCTGGGACGTGATCCCTAAACACTTGCAGAAAGCATCTGAAATTCAGCCAAGGGGTGATGGTGGTGGTGGCACACAGCCCTGAGCCTACAAGTTCCCCCTTCTTTCTGATGTAGCATCATGGTAGTGCTGGAGCTAACCATGGATATTTCCATAACCATGAATATTTCATTTCACTTAGGTAACATTGCATTAAAAGGCAAACCACTTATGCAAGATACTGAGAGTCAGGGTGGCCTGGGCACCAAAGAAGCAGGCAAGGGCTGTGAGGTGAGAGCATTTTAGGATATAAAATATAACATAATATAGCAATATAACAGAACAACATACATGGATGAAGCAAATTACAAGAAGGAGAGATAATATCAAGACATTTGAGCACTGTTATTGATGATACAATGGATGCAAAGAAATATAGATTGCCAGGTTTGGGTTGGGGTATTTTTCCAACTGTCATACTTTGGTGCGTGAAATCTCAAGGCCAAAATGAGGCTGGCATGGACTGGAAGATGGCAGTATTTTATAAGCTTTTGACTAGTGTTGTTCCACCCTGCTGGCTTGCACAAGGAGACCCACAAGTCATGATGCTGGTGCTGTATGCAAGTCTTACTCCAAGTAGCATGATAAACAATATTGGTATGCAGGGGCAGGGGCAAGGAAAGGAAATAGAGACAGAGTTGGATGGTTAATGGAATTGGGCCTATCATGGCCTTTGGAGCAACAAACACAGAAACCAGTGAGTCTTCCTGGCATCAGCTGGAAACATGTCCAGATAGTTCCTAGAGGTCTATGCATAAAAATAAATCTCATCCTTCAACATTTGTATTTAAATTTATCACACTACCTGAAAACCCAGCAAAGTATAGCAGTTTCCCAACACTTCAGTTGGTGTCCTGAGGCCTGGCAATGTTGCTTGGAAAGATATGTTGATGGATGATCAACAAGGAACAACATCATCAGGAACTCAACCACCCATGCTGCACACATCAGCTTTGGCCCTGAACATCTCTGCAGCAGAGTATGTATGCTGCTCCAGTATGGCGTGCATCCACACATGAAAAAAAAGTTTACATCACTGTTAATGAAGCAATGTGTATAGTGTCAGTATGCCACAAACCTATACCAGTTGAGAAAATATACCCTCTTGTTGGTACTGTTCCACCTAAGATCAGGAGAGAAGTAGCAGCAGACATTGAGAAAACTAAACAAAATAATGACCCTCAACATCCTATGAATGGATATGAGCCTCAAGTCCACTGGCCTTGATCCAGGAAGAAAAAAAGAAAACAGGGGCCAAACGGTGTAGGTATTAGCAAGAGAAAGAAAAACATTTGAGGCAAATTCGTTTTAAGAGCAGTAGTTGTATGAGGGTATAAATTTCAAAAACACAAGTCTTTCTTGAAAACAACACAGTCTTTCTTGAAAAAAGTGTTTCTCTTAATGAATATTTTTTTTATCCATTCTGTTCATTTCATTTTATTCATTCAAAAACTGATCCGGTAACAGCTTTTTCAAAACAAGGTTTTCTTCATTAGGAATCAATTTAGAAATTCTTAACTGACAAACTCTGTAAAACAGTAAAAACAATTTTTTTTATATATAGCAGAAACATTTAGTAAGTAGAAAGCATTTACATTCATCTGCAAGACTATAAACAAAACATTATTTACATACCACACTTCGTTAATCTCTTTCTTTGCAGGCGCACCCCCCCAATAACGGACTCAGACAACATTGAAAGTGGATAACAGCATCGGGCCACATTTATTGATTCAATGCCCTAATCCGAATTATAAATTTGTATTGGTAAAACGACCAATCATAATTCTTAAGGCAAGCAGGCCGAAGTAACACTGGTAAGGTACCACCCCAAAATTGCCAACGGCAATTGGTTACAATGTATCAATTTGTATCAATTTGTTTGTTGACAACAAACAAATTGTTGACCGTAGTCAATATCTAACTCATGACCCCACCCTCTGACTCGTATCCGTGAAATCACGGGGTGATGCATGCTGGCTAGCTATCGCCATCACCCCGTCGCCTGGTTCGTCGTTGACCGGACAACGTTTAACTAATTTGTTCCTGTCTAGTGTTGTCCAGTCAATTGCGAACCTGCCGGATACCTGTGGGTCATACTGTTTACCTTACCAGTGCTACCCGCCACACGGAGGGGCTTCAAAGAAGGCCTAACGCCCCCCCCAGACCGTCAGCTCGGTCAACAGGCCTGCTCGCCAATCACCCAACAGGAGGTCCATACCTCCTCGCGACAGATGGGCCCCATCCCCTGCATACAAGTCATAATTTCGTAGGCTAATAGCGGGGTGACGACTGACCCGTCCCCAAGCCTTGTCGGCAAGGAACCGCGCCACCGCCCCATTGACCGCGCGCCTAGCGTGGTCAAGGGCCCGGAGGTCAATGCCCCCTCTGTAAGAATGGCGCGGGATCATGTCCGACCAAACCAGGGTTGTGGCAGGCCAGACGTAGTGCAAGTAGGCAAGGTCCTCGCAAATCGCATGCTTGAGCGATAAGCCGGTGACCTGACCCAAATCATTGCCCCCAAGGTGTATGATGAGAATGTCAGGCGGGTCAGCACTCCTGCTTGAAAACAGGAAAGGCAGCAGCTCCCGCCATAACATCCCAGGCTTACCATGCCATGTGAGACTGGCGTGTTCACCCAGTCCCAGTCGGGGTCCCCACTCTGTCGCCGCAGCGTAACGCGCTGCCCTGTGCACATAGCTGTGGCCCACCAGCCATACTGTCACTGGTGTAACATGACACCCAGGGTCTGTAAGAAAAATTAAGAAAAAAGGAAGGTAAGGTGATTGGATTGGTACTCACGGTGGAAGTGGGCGCACATAAAACTGAAAACATTGCGAGCCCCACCTTCCCATGCTGCGTATGTCAGCCCCGGAGTACCCAAAAGCAGCTGCTGTAGAGGCTGCCCCAATACGAAATGAATGTGTGCCATAACGGGCACCTGGTAGGCCCACCCTGGCGAGGGCTCTGCCTGTCACCTTCCAAAACTGAAATTTAGTAAGGGGAGACCCATCTTGGTGACAGAAAAACGGGCCATGGTGCATGCCACGCAGTGCCAGGAACTCCTGTAGGGCACCAACCAGACAGATGTCTGCCAAAGAACACCGTAGCAGTCTTACGCCACTGCCTACGCCATGCTGATCTGACTTGGAGGAACGTATCCTCAACTGGGCCCAGTCTTTGGCAACATAGACATCCTCGAGTTCCAGTGCCCTACAACTTGCATCCGCCTTAGACAGCATCACAAGTTCGCTGATGCGGAGCGCTCCAAAAAATGCCACCGTTGTGGCTGCATGAAAAAGGGCTGCCTCATAATGATCAAAACAAAGGCTTGGCCAGCCCCGGGCCAACTGGGTAAGAACCCCTGGGGAAATAGGGTGCCGGTCGTCCGGGCAACGCCCGCGCTCGCGCACCCACCCCTCCAAAACATGTCTCACACGGAAGTCAGAGGTGCTGTCCACATGACCCCCTACTTTGGCCATAAAAGCCAGCGCCGAGAGCTTGGATGCTATGGTGCGAGGTGCGAGGCCGAGAGCATGCAGGTGGACCATGAACCGCAGAACATGGTCAACCGGGATAGGCCAGGTCTCTGGCAGGTGAAATTGAGCAGCAAATGCCCTGTAAGAATTAAATGCTTGTTGATACGCCTTACGCGTGCGTGGCGCTAGTGACAGGCCAATCGCCCGGTTCACCTCTCCTTGCCAATGGTCCATATCTCGTCCGGGAGTGGCGAGGGAAATTCCTCCGCATCCGGGGCCAAGGCACGGAACCGGGAGATCTGCAGGTGGGACAAAGCGTCAGCAATATCATTATTAATCCCTGGGACATGCCTGGCTCTGAACAAAACGTTGAGGCGCAGGCAGCGCAGCACAAAATGGCGCACTAGGTCCATAACCCTGGGCGATTTGGAAGTCTGTGCATTAACAATGTGGACAACAGCAGCGTTGTCACACCAGAAATGCACGACCGAGTTGGCCCATTCCTCGCCCCATAGCATCAAAGCCCCTAGTATAGGAAAAAATTCAAGGTATGTGAGATCACGCAGGCGATCAGTGCCTGCCCAGGCCGGTGGCCACCCACCATAGGCCCACTTCCCATTGAAGTACATCCCATAACCCAGGGATCCTGAGGCATCAGACTGGATCTGAAAATTGGGGGATGCCAGGAGGTCAGACCTCCAAAATGAGACCCCATTGAACTCCCTCAGGAACTGTAACCAGACAAACATGTCTGCCCTGATACCCCGGGTAAGTCTAACTCTGTGGTGAGGCCTGGATAACCCTGCCATGGCGTCGCATAAGCGTCGAGCAAAAGCCCTGCCCGGAGCGACCACCCTGCAAGCGAAATTTAGGTGACCATGTAGCACCTGCAGTTCCCTCAGTGATGCCTTGCGCTTGGCCATCAACTCGGAGATAAGGGCCACTATCCTGGACACCTTATCCTCCGGTAACCTAGAAGCCTGGGCTAACGTGTCAATCTCCACCCCCAGGAATACTAACTTGGTAGATGGGCCCTCGGTCTTTTCGGGCGCTAAAGGGACACCGAGTTCCTCCATTAGCGTCTGAAATGTGTTGAGGAGACGTGTGCACGTGTCCCAGCCCCGTTCACCCCCGAATAAAAAGTCATCCAGGTAATGGGCTACAGACCGGGACCCTGACCTGCGGACGAAAGCCCACTCTAAGAAGGTACTAAAACGCTCAAAGGCCGAGCATGATATGGAACAGCCAAAAGGCATGGCCTTATCAAAATAATATTTGCCCCGAAATTTGAAACCCAGCAACTCAAAGTCACCCGGATGCACCGGCAGGAGGCGAAAGGCCGACTTAATGTCGCACTTGGCCAGCAGGGCACCCGGGCCACACGAGCGCACCATGCGCAGCGCGTGGTCAAAAGACGTATACCTGACTGAACAAAGGTCATCAGGGATAGCATCATTGACCGACCGGCCGGCTGGGTAGGATAAATGATGAATAAGGCGAAACTCGCCTTGAGACTTTTTGGGAACCAAGCCTAGGGGCGACACCTTAAGGTTGGGAAACGGGGGTGAAGGGAAAGGGCCAGCGACCCTGCCCGCATCTAACTCCTTCCTAATACTGGCAGCAGCCACCTCCTCCCTCCCCTTGAGGGACAAAAGATTGGGGGCATCCTGAGGGGACCTATCACCCATGAAAGGGATGCGGAACCCGTACTTAAAGCCTTGAAGGAGATACTCCCCATCCTCCCCCTTCGGGTACACTGTGAGCCAACGCTCCAACATGTCCACCTTAATTGGGGAGGGGGCCTTTCGGTGAACCAGCTCCATCTGTGGCAGCCTTGCCAGCCCACTGTCCGCCCCTCCCTCTGCCCCGTGTCCCCCCAGGCCTGGGACAGGCGGAGGCTGCGTGGGGGCCCGAACAGGTGGGACACTCATGCCTGTATTTGCAATTCTTCTTATTACAGGAACCATTGGCCGAGAAAGTCCAGCACAGCAGGCGGGCTGGAACCCCCTGCCCCGCCACTTGGCGGGTAACCTGTGCTGGGACAGCTCGCTGGACCGCATGTCCGCAATGGTATCTGTCCCCTGGCGCGGGGCGCGTCATGTAGAGAAGTCAAAGCCTCTGGCACGGCTCGTCCCACCTCATCTCCGGGTGGAGGGGAATCCGCATACGGAATTCCTCGTCATAAGCCAGCCACGAAGGGCCCGGGAAATCAACCATTGCCCTGTATATGTTGTCCAAATATTGGACCATCGGAATAGCCAACTCCGGCCGCGCCCTCAGATACACTGCCATGTAAATTAAATAAGCCGGCAGCCAGTTGGCCCAGGTACGTGGCGGCTTACGACGACGTGCCTGCTCCTTATCCTTCTCATCCTGTCCCTCCCTTTCCTCCTTGGTGGGCTCTCTGTTCAGGAGTGAGAAGATATCTACATACTCCCCCCGCCAAATCTTTTCCTTGGTGGCCTGTGCCAAGTGGTCACCCAGTGGCAAGGAGTACCCCGCAGTTGGTAAGGCCGAAAAAGGCACCACAGACACCGGGAAAGGGGCCTGAGCTAACCCAGCCACCCCCAGTACATTCCCCGCAGTGTGAGAAAAACTACCCACCCCGGTGCCCTGGGTGGCAGTTACCGTCGCCGAGTGGGGTGCCGGCTGCTGTGCCACCGCACCACCCGAGCGAGGCCAAGGCCATTGAAAAGCTCCCCCCATAGAAGCAATGTGTGCAGGTGTACTGGCTTGTACCGTATACTCACATGCTGCACCCCCATGGGCCACCCCCACCGGGGGTTCCGGCCCACTGTGGGCGTCGGAGCTCACAACCGACGTAGAGCTCATCATCGGGGCCTGACCTGCACTCGTCTGCTGGCTGGGGAGCTGCGGGGCAGTGGCCGAAGCCGCGCCACCCACCTGAGGCAGCTCAACCCTGCCCGCCGCCTGTTGTCCTCCCGCCGACGGCGCCGCAAAAGGGACGCCAAAGGGAGCCCCAGCCTGGCTGGCCCGAGCTAAAGACGCTTCGAGGGCCGCAAGGCGGGCCAGTAAGGCCTGCACGTCGATCTGGGGCCAAGGGCCGGCCGGCCCGCCAAGTCCAGGCGCGGGTACAGGTCCCTGTACCCCAGGACCCGAATAGGGCCATTGCCCAACACCGAAGCCCGGTAGGGTCGGTGCAGGAACCTGCCAAGGTAGGGGACCACACCACCCGCCCAGGCTAGAAGGCCCAGGAGGGAGAGAGGCAGGCCCAACAGGATGGGCAGAGAGAGGAGCGGTGTCCACCGCTCGCGGGCCGCGGGCCGGAGCCCCTGCCGCGCCCGCATTCCGATCCCCCGCGTCCGGCCAAGGGGCGATGGACCCCATTCCGCCGGCCCCGGCGGGGGCCTGGACAGGCGGCTGCTGGGGAGGTGCCACCGTGGTCCTCCGACCCGGGTTGCGCCTCCTCACAGCTTGAGCCGCATTCGAAGCTGCCTTCTTCTTCGAAGGCATCTCAATCGCAGGAAAGGGAAGCCGAAAAGAAGATTCGCTGCCAAAAGGCTTCCCGCAAGGTAAGGAGCGACAGAGACACAGGGGAAAAACTTCTCCGCTCCGTCGCTTTAGCTAAAATGGCAGCACGGCTGCCTCGTGGCCACCCCTTTTATAAGGGAGCTGGCCACGCCCTAAACTCCCCGGATTCTTCGTCCTGTGGGGGGGGGGGCGCAAAGAGCGCGGCGGCCATTTTGGTGCCGCGCTTGCATTAGCTTCCCCAGAAAAAGCCTCAGAACAGGAATTCCTCCTAGCAATCGGGCTTAGAGATGTTAGGCAACACAGTTGTAAATCCTAATTATATACCCTGTATTTCACATGAGGTGCAATTTGAGACAAAGCTTATTGATTATTATCTTAAAGGTATAGACCAGGAGGAAAGGGTTGAAGTTTTTTTCTTATGGCAAAATAACTATTTTTTCTTGTGAAAACATAGAACTGACTATAAGAAACAGGAAACAATGTACTACAGGCACCCCTGGTCATGCATTATGTAAATGAAAAACATACAGATGAAGATTTCATTTTTGTAGTCCATGAAGTAATAAAATCCAAACCTTTTGGAAAATATGATATTGACAAGATATTGCTCCAGAGAGAAGCTTTTTATATTCATAGACTTGATACTTTGGTACCAAATGGTCTAAATCAAGAACAGGATCTTTCCTGTTCTGGGGATGCTAAAGAAAGAGATTAACAAAGTGTGGTATGTAAAAAATGTTTTGTTTATAGTCTTACAGATAAATAAATGTACAGTGATACCTCATACAATTTGTATGCAAAATCCTAGCCGTGATGCCTCATACAATGTCCAAATCCTTGCTGCGATGCCTCATACAACGTCCAAATGCCTTGTACAACGTTGTTTCCATAGAGACACATTGCACTGTAACAGCACAGACTTCAGGGCAAAGTCAAGGAAACAGACAGGAAACTGACAGAACTTTAAGAAATCATTGTCTAAAGGCTAAAAACATTACAAAACTTGTCAAACAACCCTGATTATCCAAGAACCTGAAGAATGCTGCAAAAATCCCAGGAATGCTTCTAAAACTTCTGATGAAAAAATTCTAAAAAATAATAATCCAAATCGCGCTCAAAACCACTCCTAAACACTCTTTGCCTCGTACAAAACCCACAAGAGCAATGCCCGCATGCGTCCTGCCTTTTATACTGCCCAGGCACAAAGCAACCTGGGAAAACCCTAATGCCTCATACAAAGTCAAGCGACTTCGTATGAGGTAACTTTTTTCAAGAAATTAGGCGATATTGTATGAATTTGATGTTGTATGAAGCGGACTTTGTATGAGGTATTACTGTAAATACTTTCTACTTACTAACTGTTTCTGTTATGTAAAAAAAAAATTTTTTTACTGTTTTACAGAGTGTCAGTTAAAAAATTCTAAATTGATTCCTGATGAAGAAAACTTTGTTTTGAAAAAGCTGTTACCAGATCAGTTTTTCAATGAATAAAATGAAATGAACAGAATGGATAAAAATAAATATTCATAAACAGAAACACTTTTTTCAAGAAAGACTGTGTGTTTTTAAAATTAATACCCTCATACAACTGCTGCTCTTAAGACGAATTTGCCTCAAAATGGTTTTCTTCCTAGATCCAGGAAGAGCTTTATGGCAAGAACAAACATTCTGGAGGGTACACAAGAACAAAACCAAATTAGAAGATGGAACAAGGATCTTACTGGACAAGGTACAACATTAAAGGAGGATATAGTTGAATATCTCAATCTCCCCTACATCTCTTGGAGGACCCTGAATAGGCTGAGGGTTGGAGTCCCTAGATGCAAAGCCAACATGCTCAAGTGGGGACTGCTGATGGACAACAACACACACTACAAATGTGAAGAGACTTAGAGTCCGGCTCATTTATTTGTCTGCCGATTGTTGCCAGAGACATGCACCAATGAAGACTTGGATTTGGGCAATGACAAAGCAAAGAAAGTGGCTTCATTTTGGCAGCCAAGGATTTGATCAGGACATGAAAGAAGAAGAAGATCAGAAAAACAAACAAACAATACTGTTTAAATTTTAAGAGACAGGTGCAGGAGGGGGTATTGCAGTCAAGATTAGGAATGCAACCTGAGCAAAAGAAAAATTGCAGTCTTAGTGTGGCTCAAGAGGCTAAGATGCTGACTTGGAGGTGGAAGGTCAGCAGTTCGATTCCCGAGTACTGTAGGGCGGAATGAGCTCCCATCTTTGTCCCAGCTCCTGCCAACCTAGCAGTTCAAAAGCAAGAAATTGCAAGTAGATAAATAGGGACAACTTCGGTGGGAAGGTAACAGCGCTCCGTACGCTCCGGTGTCTAGTCATGCCTGCCACATGACCATGGAAATGTCTGCAGCAGCAGACAGCACTGGCTCTTCTGCTTTGAAACAGAGATGAGCACTGAACCCTAGAGTCAGATATGACTGGCTTTCGAGAAAGGGAAACCTTTAAAAGTGTGGCAAGACACAAAAGAGGAGAGGGCACTGCCATCTTGATTTGTTCTATGGAAGAGGAGTTCATCACATAAGTTGTGCCTTGAAAAATTTCCTGCTCTGAACAAGGTGCAGAAGACTTGTCATGTTTTTGCTTCTGGACACCATAGCCACTTTGCAGCCTGAGGGTAACCACCCACTAAACTAATTACTAGCTGCAAAAAGGAAGTTGCTTTCAGTGTAATAAATTCAGAGGAAATAAATCTTCGCTCAACACCCTCACAGAGGTTTCCTCCCTGAATTGTACTTTGAATTGCAGATAGTGTTTAGCAACACAAATAAGCAGGAAGGTGGGTCAATTGAGGTCAATCTTTCTCACACTAGGTCAGGTGAAAGGAACTGCAAAATGAACTCACCAAAAGATACCTTTATTTTGGCCTAGACACAGAAGAAGAAGAAGGAGAAGAAGAAGAAGAAGAAGACATGGCCTCAGAAAATCTTATAAGCAAAGAAATAACTAATAAAACTGAGAACTAACAATTTTGCTAGTCACAGCAAAAACCTCTTCAGAATGTATAAATGTAAATAAGAATAAATGTAAGTACTGTAACAGTTACAACATTATCTTTAGGTGTAACAAAATAACAGGCTACTTAGGTACAACTAGTAGCAAATAGCTACTTTCCAAAGTTACTTTCAAAAACATTTTAGAATCAATTTAATAAGAAAGCTTTATGCCATTCTGTTAAAGGAGGTTTTTTGGGTTTGTCTTCTGTATTTTCATAAATATTTCCAAGATGTAATATCAGAATTAACCAGTAGAAGGAATCAGAGAGGATATTTCTGCTCTGTTGGTAAAACAACACAACCCATCAGCCACGTTCAATATGATAAATCATAATCACAGCAACAATAACAAAAGAGACAACCCAGCTGCTGAGATTACATAGATGTAGTTTTAGCTAGCTGCCAATTGTTTTACTCTAAGTTGCTCCTGATTTTGGTACAAATCATCCACAGCACATTTATTTATAGACATGCTTGACTGCTTGCATATGATACTTTGTTATATCAGGCCTGTGGCTTATGTTTGCCAAGGCATGTTTTTGACCTTTTTATCCTCTGGAGCATTGTCTTTTAGTCAGCATGTATCAAGATCTAGCAATGCTCCCCGCCTCACCCCTGGGCCCACACCATCAGCTCTGGGTAGGAGAGGTGGGTGGGAGCTGCCACACAGCTGTCTTCACTCTCCGAGCTCACTAGCTTGGAATAAAATTAACTGGGACATTTTGAACTCAGGGAAGGAAAACCTATCTTTTGGATGGACCTAGGCCACAAAGCCATCACAGGCAGCTGTTCTCCAGCCCTTTAAAACCCACAATAATGTCAGAAAAATGAGAGCACCACAATTTGAATGAGGAGTAAAACAAAATCTTGCGTACTTCTAGTCAGGTATCAATATGTTGCTGTCTGCCTAAAACATTTATATATGTTATGCTATGCTAAAACATTTGTTTTAAAGAAGAAATAGGTTCAGGTGCTTAAAACAGGGAAACTGCCTAACAGCAACCGTGATTTAAAAAGTTAATTTTGTGCTTTAGACAGGAATGTAAAAAATCCCAAAGTAAACCCTTTATGAGGGATGGACAAACCACTTGGTTTTTGGTCCACATCACATCTCTCCATAAGTACATTTCATGTACACATTAGTTGGCTCTTTATTCCTTAGATGGAGCCACACTGATTTTTCTTTAAATATGCATTTTAAACTACTGCAAAACATGCATTTCTAAATGTATTTTTGTATATGTTGAATGGTGAACTGCACTGGAAAATCCAGCTCATTTACTGGTCTGCCGATTACTGCCAGAAACATGCACTGATGAGGACTTAAGTTTGGCCAATGACAAAGCCAAGAAAGTGGCTTTATTTTGGCAGGTCAGGGTTTGATCGGGAGACAAAGGAAGAAGAAGACTGGAAAATGTAAGGTGCGTGAATGCTGATGGAGAGCAACATTTCAGGTTGGTCACTAGTTTAGAAGGCATTGATCCGGATAGTGTATTGTATTGTTAGTTGCAGAAATGGAATTCTCCAAACACATTGTCAGTGACTGCCATCTGGCCAAGCATTTCATCCCTGCCACTGAATTTCTCAGGTAGGCTTGAGCTGTGTGGGGAGGAAGACCTCTCCAACCAGAGGAATTTCATTTCATTCATTTCATTTATTGTATTTGTATGCCACCCAATCTACAGTGTGACTCAGGGTGGCTTACATACACCGCAAAAACTTTCAATAATAATGCAATAAAAATATAATAGCAAACAGAACAGACAGTAGCAAACAATACAGTCAATAGAGTCAATAGCATACAACTCTCCAGCCAGGCAGGGCCAGTCTGGCTTGGTCTTCAAGTCAGAAGATCCTAAGATGGAGTCCCCTGAGACAGGCAGTGTGTGATCTGGAGAGCTGTTGGTTACTCTGTGCCATGCTGAGGACAAGCTATGGGGACTTTATCTGCTGAGAGAGATGTTAAGAGTAACAATTACATGTATATGCCTTCCCAGAGCACTTTGTGCGCTCTCTATGCAGTTCATAAGTTAATTAGTATTTTGCCCCCAACATCCTGGGTACTCATTTTTACTGACCTCAGAAGGATGGAAGGCTCAGTCTACCTTGATCCCCATCAGGATCAAACTCACTATGTTCTGGTTGCAGCAGAGCAGTTTAACCACTGAACTACCAGGTCTCTTGAATTATTGAGACCTGCCCAAGTGGGATCAGATAGTGTTGACAGCCTGTAAAGAAACAATGAAGTACCAAGACAGATGAAACTGTCAATTTGTCCTGTAGACCAGTCCTCCCTCCCCACTGGTGAAGAGCAGGTCTTATACACCCATAATTCTTTTGCATTTTTAAATACTTCTGACATGCACATCTGTAAAATCTTCTTTTGTAGAGTCCTTCCTTTCCTTACCTTCACATCCAATTTATGTCTATTTCTGGTATGAAAGTCAGAGTGTGTTTGAGCCATGTGGGATGAAATCCATCCCTTTTTGGCATCCTTTTAATTGCATGTACAGTATTTCTGTACATTATTGATGGTTTAGATGTTAATAACACACACATTGACTAAAGCACATTCTGGATAGTGTTCAAAAGGTACTCATTCCTCTATGTATATTTTTCAAAAAATATTCCCAGGCACCAGTAAATGTGCAATATCTGGAGGGCAGATGGCTTCCCTCCTATAAACAATACAGGGAGTTTAAAATTGGGGAAGGTCATGAGAGTGCCTTCAACATAGGTAAAGGTAAATGTCTCCCTTGCTCAAAAGCCAGTCATATCTGACTTTAGGATTTGGTGCTCATCTCATTATTATTAAGGTGAGGATTCCTATGACCTAAAAATGTTAGAAGTATGCAAGCATTTATGACCTTAAAATAATCTAAATATGATTAAATAATATGAATTTTGAAGCAAAAATATGACTTCAAAATTAAAAGGTTTATTCTTCTTCACTTCCAGTGCAGAAGTGTTACTATTGAAGGAATCAAATGAAAATTGTGAGAGTAAAATTGTCATCCCTGGATTAGTTTTCATTAACAACAGAATTGCATTGGATAACCACATGCATTTCGAGGTTATCAAACTCAAAACTCCTTCTTTTGTCCACATGTATGTTCTTGTATCTGGATCAGCATCATAACAGGTTATAGCCATGTTAGCTAACCTTGGCACTCCAGGTGTTTTTGGACTTCAATTACCAGAAGCCCAATTCAGCACTCCTGCTGACCAGAGCTTTTGGGAATTGAAGTTCAAGAAAAGCTGGAATGCCAAGGTTCACCATCACTGGGTTATTGGAAGCCACCCTGAGTCAGCCTACAAACTGAGTAGGGTGGGGTACAAATTAAAAATCTAATCTAATCTAATCTAACACATTTGGGGGGGGGGACAAAGTCACCTGGAGAAAAGTCTGGCTTGAAGTCTTCAAATTTAGATTGAAGTCCATTTAGAATGTTACTGATGAATAACCCAAATTAGATTTCAGCACTCTTTGAAATTTATCACTGATTTTTTCAGCCACATTCCCCTTTGCTCACTCTCCAATTGTTTTACAATGTTCAGTGCACTACTAAGGTCCATGCCTGCAATTTCAAGGCGGGTGGTTGCCATAGCTGTCAAGTTTTGGATTTTAAAATAAGGGAAATTTCCTGGACAAAACAGGAAACTTGACAGCTACGCTTATCCTGTGCAGCCCTCCAGTGGTGGCATTAGGGCATTGCAGTTTGACTGATATGGGACACCGCCGGGAAAGGGGGTAAAATATGGGAGGTTCCTGGCCAATATGGGATACTTGACAGCTATGGTGGTTGCTCTTGATAATCCACTGAAGTTGGATCCTATATATGACAAATCAGCCATGATTCAGAAAAGGAATCTTGCACATTCTCGATGGAGGAAGATTCACTATAGTCAAATTCTTTGTGATATAATAGATAGCTGCACCCGGCCAAATCCCACAATTTGTCATGACAGGTTGGGGAGAGAGAGCCAAAGTAGAAGCAATTTCTTTGAACTTTTGTACTTGAAGTGGAGCTTTAATGAACATTTTTTCCATTCAAAATTATCTACATCAGGATAGTTGTTTCAAGTCTCTTTGGCTACTCTGCATAAACCATGTGCAAGGCATATGATATGGATCATTTTTTGGATAAAGAAGTTTAAGTCCCTTGGCTGTTTTAGTCATGTATGGAGCAGCATCTGTTACATTCTTCTTCTTCTGCCATAGCTAAATATTGGCACTCATCATGGTGATCAGCCATGAGGACTATCCTGAGAATATAATGCAGTGGCCTTTCATCTGCCTTTCACATCACAGCATAACCCCGTACCATTGAACCAGTTCTGCGAGTCACTTTCTGGTCCTGAGCCCTTTTGGCATGCAAAGTCCTCATCAGCCCCAGGCCAGTATTAATGAAGCTGCTGCCCTCCATCAAGATGGAGTCAAGTGTGATTAATCCACTTGGGGACCTTCACCTTTCCCTGTGGACTTTGACACCCAAATCCGTTAGTCAGGGTTGTCAGGTTAGTTAACTGCTGCCTGACGATCGGCATTGAGTCACTGGCAGTATAATCTATGCTATTACCATAACATATTTCCTATTTTTACACCATTTGGCCAAGGAACATAGCAACAGTGGAACTGTTTGCTTTTTGTAGATTTTCACATGCTAGAAGAAATACTTCACCAGGCTTGTCACATTTCAGAGTGCCAATAATAACATTGGCTACTTATCTTCTGTTTACATCACTTGTTTCATCTACTGAAACTCATTTCTTATTGTTGTCAACTGCAGATCTTATCTTTCCCAAAAGATCATCTTAGCAAGCAGAGATGTAATCTTTCCTTAGAGTTGATTCATTTGGAATCACATGACTGGTGTACTTCTCCCAAAAATGCCTTAGGCTGACACTACCTAATCTCCTTAGGGGAATATTTGAAATACAGCAACCATCATTGTACAGAGATCCTTACAAAATTCTTCTTGGGTATTTGATGAGCCTGTAGTTGAAGAAGCAACTCTCTCAAAAAGGAGACCTTGCCTGTTCTCAGTGAAGGTAAATCTTGCTAAACAACTCTTGTGTTTTTTGGTGTCATAATGTTGCTGAACATTAAAATGGTTTTGGTCCAATCCCATAACTTCACACAATTTGCAAAACAAAATGTCACCAAAGCTACTGAACATTTGCTCCCCAAATTCTTGAAGAAGATGCCATAATTTCATACTCACTGAACATCTACATTTAGGAATGCTGAAATCAAATTGCAGCTCTCACATGGCTCTGCCACCTTGAACATACAGTACAGTATAACCTTGGGTTACAATGGAGGTCCATTCCAACAGCCTCCATCGTAACGTGAAAAAATTGTAACCTGAAGCACGTTTCCCTGTAGGAATGCATTGAAAATAAAATAAAAAGTTCCGGCTGAATGAAAAATTTAAAAAATACAACCCCCCCCCCCCAAAAAAAAATACAAAAATGCCAGATGCAATCATCCTCCACCACCACAAAAGCAATGAAGCAATCTCCCAACCTTTTCCATGCCATTTGGGAACCTTATCTGATTATGATGACAGCACCTCTGCAGCAGTAAGCACTGCATTGTGACTTTGGATGGAGGAATGGCCATTTTGAATTCTGAAATAGTTGCAGTGGCCATTTTGAATTCCACAACTATTTCAGAATTCAAAATGGCCACCCTCTACACTCAAAGTCACAATGCAATGCTTACTGCTGCAGAGGTGCCATCGTTGTTGTTGGGTAAGGTCCCCAAATGGCGTGGAAAAGGTAGGGAGATCGCTACCATCTTAGAGTTTAAAATACAGTAGCACAATTTTTTGGTTCTAGCATACAACACTCAGGTCTCAAACTGCTGACCTTCTGGTCATCAAGATCAGCATCAAGTTCAAGCTAGGGTAGCACAAATCTCATCATCCTTTATGTTATATTTCAAGAGTAAATACCATTGTTTCTCCAGATAGTTTGGCCTAGAACCCATATAATCTCCTCACCTTTGGCCAAATAAGCAGAGCTAAGGAGAACTGTGAATCAGAACACACAGAAGGTCAAATCTTCTCCAGACCCATTATATAGCATTTATCACTACAGTTATATCCACTGTGAATATGTGGTTTGAATCCATTTTTCATACATCATTCCAATTTTGAGGTGCACATGGACCTTATGCTTTTCTGCTTTTAAAGTCTTCTATCTGTGATCTAATACTGAAACTTAGAAAGAATGTAAGAGTGCCTATTGAAGGCTACAGCTAAGAATTAGATTTATCAAGGTATTCTTCTCTGTACTCCAGCATGACTTGAATCATGACAGACTATTGGATTGTTTCTTTCACCAGAGTGAAGATGTCATGATAACACTTGTTTGTTTGAGACTTCCGCCCTGAATATTTTTGTGAGTAATGATTGTGCTTATTTCTTTCACAGCTTGTTCTTTTTTTTGTGTGTGAAAGGACTTTGGGAGAACAGAATATTCATTTTTTCAGCCAAGAACACCAGTCAAGAGTCTGCTGCTTTTGGTCCCTGAGGCAGGCAATCAAAAAATCACCCAACAGCCTGGTTTTGAAGAAAAGGATAATACAAAGGAATACTTCTAGAATTTTCCTTCATCTAGAAACAAAAGTAGACTTGTTTCTGGTATTCTTTTGTTTTCTCCATGATGCAACGTATGTTGGCAATGTGGTCTCCAGGGGGACTAAAGACCACATTGCCAACATACGTTGGATCATGGAGAAAGCAAAAGAATACCAGAAACAAGTCTACTTTTGTTTTATTGACTACACCAAGGCTTTTGACTGTGTGGACCACAACAAAATGTGGCAAGTAATTAAAGAGATGGGAATACCAGAACACTTCATATGCCTCGTGAGAAATCTGTACACGAACCAAGAAGCAACAGTTAGGACAGAACACGGAATGACAGGGTGGTTTGGAATAGGAAAAGGAGTAAGACAAGGCTGCATTTTATCACCCTGCTTATTCAATCTATACACAAAGCACATAATGCGCAATGCAGGGATGGAGGAATCACAATATGGGATCAAAATTGCTGGGAGAAACATCAACAATCTGAGATATGCAGAGGATACCACCCTAATGGCAGAAAGTGAGGAAGACCTAAAGAACCTCTTGATTGGATTGAAGGAGGAGAGTGCAAAAGCTGGCTTGAGACTTAATATCAAGAAAACCAAGATAATGGCAACAGGTCCGATCAGTCCCTGGAAAATAGATGGGGAAGAAGTAGAAGCAGTGACAGATTTTACTTTCCTGGGATCTAAGATCACTGCAAATGGTGACTGTAGCCATGAAATAAAAAGACGACTTATAATGGGGAGACAAGCTATGAGAAACCTGGGGAATATAGTGAAAAGCAGAGACATCACCTTGAAAACCAAAATTCGCATAGTCAAAGCAATGGTATTCCCAGTGGTAATGTATGGGTGTGTGAGCTGGACCATTAGGAAGGCTGAGCGCAGAAGAATAGATGTCTTTGAGATGTGGTGTTGGAGGAGAGTCCTGAGAGTCCCTTGGACAGCAAAGAGAACAACTAGGTCAATACTGGAAGAAATCAATCCTGACTGTTCATTGGAGGGACAAATAGTGAAGATGAAGCTAAAGTACTTTGGACATCAAATGAGAAGGGAGGACTCACTTGAGAAGGCCTTGATGCTGAGAAAGGTGGAGGGCAAGAGAAGAAGGGGGCATCCAAAGATGAGATGGATAGATGGTATTGTGGACACAATAGGCACAGAGCTTGGTGGGCTGAGGAGAATGGTGGAGGATAGAGGTGCCTGGAGGAAAATGGTCCATGGGGTCGCAAAGGGTCGGAATCGACTGTGCGACTGAACAACAAGATATCACATTAAACTATCAGATACTATAAAGCTATAAGAATATAGCCAGGTTATCCTGCTATGGTAATAGAGTGGACCATACTGCCAGTGACTCAACACCCATCATCAGGTGGCATTTAGCTAACCTAAAAACACTGAGGACTAACAGCCTTGGGTGTCAAAGTCAATGGGGAAGGATGATGGTCCCCGTGTGGATTAAATCCCACTTGAATCCATCTTTATGGAGGGCAACATCTTCATCAATACTGGCCTGGGGCTCAGGACCAGAAAGTGACTCACAAAAATGGATCATTGGTACAGGGTCACATTGTGATGCAAAAGACAAGTGTACTGCATTATATTGTTCTCAGGACAATCTTCATGGCCAATTACCATGATGATAGCCAACATTTGGAACTGGATCATCTCATGAAGAAGAAGAACATAGATCTTTAAAAATCAGTGTCATATTTCCAACATTGTAACATTGTCTTTTGCAATATCTTTAACTAACCTCTGACTATCCATTGTCTGTTAATTTAACTGTTCATTATGTAGAGGCACATTTTCCTTCTATTTGGCTATTGCTACTGTGGATTAGAGAAAATAGAGCAGTGTCATTAAAAGAAGTACACTGTATGTGTAAAGCTGCTCCTCAATTCAGCACAGGGAGTGATGGACTGAAATTCTGTTCCTTAGCATTACAAATTGCAGTAGAGTAGGTCCAATAATAATTGGAGATTTGGTGAGTTAACTCCTCTAAATGTTCCATTGATTCAAAAGGGTCTTCTCTGGTTGCAACCTATTAAGCTAAAGAAAGTCACAAATAGAGTAGGCCCATTTGAAACAAAAGAGGAGTTGACTCCCTAAATCATCTTCAGGGTACCTGTAAAGCAGGTAGAACTCAGAGAATGAAGAATTATAGTATTTGTAGTCCCCAAAATCCAAAAACCCTAACCCAAGTAAGGATTAGAGCTTTGCCAACTTGATATTAAATGGACTACAAATTAAAAATCACCATCACAACAACAGTATACTTTATGCAATATACTTTTATGACTAGATGGAAATCATACAATATTATGCAGCTTGGTCCTGCTTCTTTTAGCAAAAGAAAGAAGAAAAATGTATGAATATTAGTTCTAAAAAGTATGTTTCTGTAAGATACATCCACCACTAGAGGGTGGAGAGACACCATCATGAAGATACATAGCTTTTTGGAAACTAGTCCATTTTTAAAACACACCATCTACACTTATCTTAATTTGATTTAGGGATGGAATTCCTGAAAATAATCTGGGCTTTAACTTGTGCCTTCTTTCTTAAAACTGTTGTCCATCATTTCATACAAATTAATAGCAAATAAATACAATGAAAGCAAAAATAAGCATAGTCTTTCCCTGTAATTGATATCATTTTTTGAAGATTGCATTTCCCTGGTTTCATCTAACGGCTGGACATGTAAGATCCCCTATTGTCTGGTTTCTTCTTCTTCTTCTTCTTGTTCTGTATATGAATCATTATGTTGATCAACCTGAGAATATAATGCAGTGGCTTTAATCTGCCTTCTGCATCACATCATGATCCCCGTACCACTGGTCCAGGTCTGCGAGTCACTTTCTGATCCTGAGCCCTTTTGGCATGCAAGGACTGATGAAGCTGCTGCCCTCCATCAAGGTTGGATTCAAATAGAATTGAATCCACTTGGGGACCATCACCCTTCCCTGTGGACTTTGGCACCCAAGTCCATTAGTCCCCAGGGTGGTCAGGTTTGTTAACCAGTGCCTGACACTCAGTGATGAGACACTGGCAGTATGATCTACTCTATTACCATAGCAGGATAACCTGGCCAGATCCATGCCTGGCCTCTACTTCACCCAAAAAGCTCTGCAAACAAAATTCCATTTAAAATTAACAGGCAAGCTAATCCTCAGGATGTTAGTTTGGTTTTATGCAATGCACACTCCTATTAGTAATATTACTTAATTCAGTGGAGTAATTGGACAAGACACATGCTAGGTAAACTTGAGTCACAATGTATTAATACTGCAACAAGATTGGTTAGATTAATTATAAATACCTTGTTAGCTTGTACAATGAGAAATGATCCAATCACTGGACTGGGAGCAGTAATAGACTACTGCCTTTTTTACTCTGTCCACTGGTATCAAGTATAACTTTACCAACTCCATACAGACCCAATTGATCCTGCAGAGTAATAATGGAGCTGTGGAACCATCAAGTCTAAAAAATAAAAAGACACGGAGTGTGTACATTCTGTGAGGCAGTGCCATAGATTTACAAACTGTTCAGGAGGAATAGACAAAGAATCTAGCTTTCTCATTTGACTTTTATCAAGGAATGGCATGCAGGTTTTTGGCCTGGAGTGAAACATTAGCATCTTCTCTAATGGTTACAGATTAAAAATAAATAAAATATAGGGACTGGTTCAACATGAAATGGAAAATGTGATATCAAATGTTGGTTCCCCATGCTGTTTGGCTTGCTTTCCTCCCCAGTATGTTCTCAAAGTTGATTTGTTCCATACAGATCAAAAGTTACAGTCCTGGTTGTTGGGATTCTGTAATATATTACGGTGAATGTAAAAGTGTGGGTGCAAATAAAGGAAAATATTTAGTAATGCCAAATCATTCCATAGGCTGTGGGACCAGACTCCAGTTTTTCCACTCACCAAACCTATGTTTGTGTCTGTGTGTATTTGCAAGATGCCATCCATAATTCCAGTTACTATACAAGCAATGATATCACTGCAGCCGTTAAGGATCTTTTCCATTTTCTTTGGCCAAACTTCTGTTGCTGGCATTGTCACCTTCTTCAGTGGTTACAGAGCAAATGAAAAAGACATTAATTTTTGGTAGCAAAAAGTTGTAATTTACAAGGTCATACAGGATTGTGCAAAAGTCTTAGGTCACCACCAGCTAGTTTGGAGAAAATTCAGTGAGTGATTGGAGGGGAAATAGTTCAGCTTCTGAGCCACTTAAGTGCACTCAAACTGGAGAACCTCTTCTGTTGACTCTGCTCTCTACCCTCCCCAAGTTGGGTAAAGTTTGGAGTTAGGGTATCTGAGTTATGGTCCCCGAAAACACTCCTTGAATTTTCCCTAAACCAGCTGATGGTGACCTAAGACCTTCTCACAGAAAAATTAAGGAAGCTCGCTATTTCGCCTCTGTGATGCAGTAGTTAAACTGCTGTACTGCATTCAAAAAATTGTGAGTTCAATCCTGATGGGGATTAAGGTTGACTCAACCTTCCATCCTTCTGAGGTCAGCAAAATGAGTATCCAGTATGTTGGTGAAAATGCTAATTACCTTGTCATCTGGCTAGAGAGTACACTAAGCACTATGGCACAGTATATACATGCAATTGATACCTTATCTTCCCTTTTTCTTTCTCTTAATGTCTCTTCCTTTCTTTTCCTTACAACTAATCTTTTGAAAATGGTGATGATACTGCTGGTGGGAGCCATTTTAGACTAAGAATAGAGTTGCCAGATTCTCAACCTGTTTCTCAAACAATACCTTTAATAGCATGCAGGTGAAATTCTAGTTCTATATTTAAAAGCTATGCACCCTTAGGAGAAAATGGCTGGTTATTCCAGGGCAGGCTTGGTTCATTTCCCCTTTAGCAAATCTGCTCCCTTTTTCAGATGGTCAGTTGGAGATTGCATAGTTTTGTTTACCTGTCTGAGGTCTCAGGTTTTTAGCTCTGAAACATTTGCATGCCTGAAAGGATTAGGTTTTAAGAGGGGACATGTGTTTGGCTTCATATGAGATCTAACCCTAAGACTGCTGTTGAAGACACATCCACAAAAATTAACTTGGCAAACGGCAAGCCTTTTGGTGGATAAACCAGTTTGGACCTACTATCTTTGGTTTTATTATGTAGATCTTGCTAACAGCTCCAGAGGGTAAAAATGTCTTGCTGCAACATGGCTAAGTGAAGCAGGGACTTTGTGACTCACAGCTCCTATTTGTATCCCTTATGCTTTACTACATTGGCTAATCATGAAATCATATCTAAGATTCTCAAGTAATAATCAGTGTTTGGACAGTGGCCTTGATTCAGTGGGTAGTCTCAGGAAGAGCAGAGAAATCAATTGGATTTCCTTATATGTTGACTCACCAATTCAACTGGTGATTCAGGTATTCTATCTGGTTACCATTTGGATCTAGGCAGAGATTCTTGGCCATTTTTTAAAAAATAGAACACTGCTGCAGGGAATAAGAATGGGTGATGCTCATTTTGTTTAGAAGTCTGTGTGCATTAACAATTATAAAAGTCTCTTGCAACACGAGATACATATAGTCTTTCATTCCCTCCTTTTACTTCATATGATTTCAATGCTCAACACAATGCTTAACACAGAGATTCTCAACTTGTGGCCCGCAGCACCATTTCATGTGCCCCCCCCCCCAACTGCCTCCACCACACCTGGAAGTGCCATGTGGTGGAGGAAGAGCAAAATGGCAATCTGGCCCCTGAAGCTATTTGAGGGGATGTGATCTGGCCCCCGGCTTAGAAAGGTTGAGAACTCCTGGCTTAACACAAAATACATTAATCAGTTTTTAAGACAGCATGATAAAAGGCATAGCAGGAGTATATGCTGTTTCAATTAATTTTAATGGGACGAGCTTTCTATATCAGACAGCTACTCACTTATTTTTTAAAAAGCAGCCAATGTCACAATGACATTCACATACACTCATCTACATGCAGTAAAGAAAGTAGCTGTTGTTATTATGTGCTATTAAGTTGGAACCAACTTATACTAGTGTGGCTTTCAAGGTTGGTGAAATATTTAAGGACTGGCTTTATCAGCTCCACTCAGGTTTTAAAAATGCTTAGAAGGTGTGACAGATAGGCTTTGACATGGCCCTTGCCTTTGGGTCTCTCCTGTTCCTGTGAACAACTTTTACCAGTCTGCTCTATGGAATCCCACAAAGACTCCGGGCTCCAGGAGGCCTATGTGCTGTCCTGCAGATCCTTCTGCAGCAACAACCTAGGGCTTACCTGTATTAACAGAGCCCAACAATTAATATGGAGAGAATTGTATTAAATGTGGTAGTATGTATCTTATGGCTTGACTCTTGTCTTACCCCTCTCCCAAAGACCTGGCATTGTTGATGAAGTAAAAATCTTTATTGTTCTTGAAGCATATTGTAGAAATAACAGTTCTTCCGATGGTTCAGGATACAGAAGTACAGCATACAAAAAAAAAACCAATCAAAAATGATAGTTAGGGAAATCCACACTCAGGCCTTCCCCCAGAAAAATCTAGGTAATCATTTTGGGTGGAACTAGGGACTCTGGTGTAGACCCCAGAAACCCCAAACTCGAACCAACTTTTAAACCCAGGTGTCTGTAAGAAAGACATGAGCTTGGCCCTCCTAATTAGCGTACAGCCAATTAGAGCCCAGGGTTTGTATAAACAACCACTGGTTCTCATAATGAAGGTCTAGTGATCCCAGGATGTTGACATTATGGACATTCCAGAACTGGGGAAGAAGACACAACATAGGCTGAAGTTTGGAGAAGCTTCTGCACGGCCCGCCTGCTTGATAAGTGAAGCAGAAAGACTTATGAGGCCTTTGCAAAGAAGCAAAGCTACATTCTAGGACAGTTCAAAAACCAAAGAAACTCCATGTTGAATAACTTGTGACTAATTCTGATACAGATGGGAGAAAGATAATAGCATGAGAGGGCTCTGTTAGTGATAAGGGTAGGACAGGAAGATTGCTCATTTAAGTTTAGCTCTTTAAAAACTACTAGAAAAATCCTGTTTAAAGATAAGGTTCTCTCCTTCCCATGTATCCTTTACTCCATAGAAACACATGTACTGTATTTTATTCTATGACAATGTAGGAATAGCTGCATGCTATAGGATATGAAGTGGTCCAATTTGCTTTTGCTAAAAGCTGGGAATCTCAGATCTCTGGAAAATGTTTATAAGTGCATTAACTGCTTATAAGTGGAGTTAATGGCATTTTTGTGTTCTCAGGTTCCATGTTTTGCTCCATTTTCCTAACTGCATCATAAAGTATAGTTTTGTGGCCAAAACTTATTGATTTTAGAATTTTACCTTGGAAAATCACTTTACTTTAGACGTCTGGCAGCAAAGCTTTCTTTTCTTTTCCCTTCCTTCTATTTCTATAAAAAACCTGCTCTGTCCAATTGCTCCTACTTATATGTGGGAATGTTGATAATTCCTTATCCTATTCCATTTATTCTAGAGGTTTTGGGCACAAGATTATGTTCAAGACTGGCCCAACACAAGTTGTTGCCAGGGACAAAAGTAGCAAGTGGCACCCCCTCCCACAAGCAGACAAGACTGGAGACAGACCCCAAGACAGCTGAATTATTATAGTACCTGAGACCCAACCCCACAGGCTTCCCTCCCAAGTAGTAAGAACAATAATTAAGTGACAGTTGTCTGCCTTTCCTGATGGCAAAAATCTTATTGCTTGAGGCAGCCAGACCCAGAAGTAGCAATTTGATACCCAGGGCTTTACAGCTGCATTAATTTAGCTAGGTTATGTAGATTAGGACAAGAATATGCTGGGAGAGGCCACAGAAATACCTGTAGGTGAGGACATCTGGGGCTGGTTCTATGATTCTGTGCTAAGCCTATTATGGATTTCCTTCTGCTTGGGGGTAAGCAAATTGAGGCATTGTAAGTGCTGGAAATAGCAGGCAATTTGCACCTTTCTAGTAGCAAATAGCAATGGGCAGATGGCTGACCCTTCTGAGTGTCAATGTTCTGGTTGCCTCATCCTAGTTGTGGCCCAGGAGATGATTAGGTTACTCGCCTTTGTGGTTAGGGTTGCCATATTTCTCTCCCACAAAAGTGGGACATTGAACCTAAAAGGCCTCTTCCAACCCAGTGATTCTATTATTCTCAGTCACCTTTGAGTGACAGCTCCTTGGCTGGTGCAGGGGGGGACCTTTGGGTACGAGAGTCAAGATCACCCCTTCCAGCTCTTCTTCACCCCCCATGGGGCCTTCCATCCCGAGCCGCTCCCAATCCTCCGAGGAGCGGAAAGCTTCCCAGGCAGCCTCCGGCACCCATTGATTGGGTGCTCCAGGGCTCTCCTGGCCGCCGGCTCTGGGCCAAAGCCAGGAGGCTCTACAGGAGTCCTCCAAGCAGGCGCTGCACAGCCACTTATTTGCCACTTGGGGCTTCTCCAACCTGATGCTCGTGGCTGCCCAGAAACCCTCTGGAAGCCGCCACTGCGGGTCTCAAAGGGCTGCTTTGCCCAAGACCTCCATGGCTAAGGAGGAGGGGAACAGTCCAAGGTTATGTCACACCTAGAGAGCAAGGATTTCCATAGAGCTATGAAAGTCAAAGAAATACAGAGAAAAGCAATTTCTCTATCTCTCTCTGCCTCTGCAAAGGGCTTCTGGGACTTTAACATGATTTTTAGTTAACCAGCTGGGACTACGTTTCTGACTGTGAATCCAGGACAATCCCAGTTTTCCGGGATGTATGGCAACCCTATTTGTGGTAGAACTGACCCTGTGACTGACTTCATTGAAAGCCTTGCTGTAACATGGGAATGCTAGATATCTCACTTCCATGACAAATATATTGACAGTACACATCAGATACAATGTGGTCAGTTTCTGCCCATGCAGCTGTTCTTCTGGCAAACAGAGGCTGCCAAAAAAATAACACTCCAAGGAATAAGAGTTGATGGCTATTATTGCAGTGTATAATTATTTCTCTTTCCCTGTTTTTCTTCTATGCATGCAGGCCATGGGCATACCCTCAATGATGGGGAACTTTGCATCAGATTTGGGTTTAGAGGAAGAAGTTTATTTCCCATTGACTTCTGTGGGAGGTAAACATTGTCCTGATGCATCCCCATCTTTTAACAGGGGAGGAGCATGTAAGGCCAAGCACACCAATCCAATCTTTGAAATGGATAGCCAAACACGTTTGAGCATTTCTGTCTTGCTGTCTCACAACCTTTTGCTGCCGTTAAAATTTCCATTGTAACCTCTTTACAAAAACATATTGCTGATGTCAGCAAAGAAACTCATGTTTGAACAACTTCCAAAGATGGAAGGTTCTTCAAAGGGGCATGTACTCATCACAGTCAATGCAGTCCCCCTTTGGTGAGTACACACTGAGACAGTGAACACTGTCAAGAACTCATGGGAAAGAATGAAGGTTTTCCAGTTGATCCCATCCCACGTCATCTGGAACACACCCAGTCCTATCTGATCTTGGAAGCAAAGTATGATTTGGGGGTAATGAGCACTTGGAGAAGAGATGCCACCAGCAAATACCAGAGATTTCCTGATAGAGCTGAAAAGGCATCTGAAGAATGACTCTCCGATAGGCAAAAACAAACAAACACTGAGCTTGATGGAACTATGTATAAAACAGTACCCAATGTTTCTAGCACTTCCTCTCAGTTCTCTCTTTCTTTCAAGAACCTATTGTGTGTCTGTGTGAAGGAGTTCAGATGAACACACCTCACATACATTGAAAGAATGCATAAGAGGGCAGAAGAGATCAAAAAAGATGGCAAGAGTACACAGAGGAACTCTACAAAAAGGACCTAAACATTCCTGATAATAACAATAATGAGAAATTTGAACTTGAACCAGACATTCTGGAGAGTGAAGTCAGAAAGGCCCTAAAAAGCACTGCAAACAATAAAGCTAGAGGAAATGATGGTATCCCAGTTGAATTTTTCAAAGCTTTAAAAGATGATGGAATCAAACTACTGCATTCAATATGCCAGCAAATTTGGAAAACAAAACAGTGGCCACAGGATTGGAAAAGATCAGTGTACGTTCCAATGCCAAAAAAAGGCAATGCCAAAGAATGCTCAAATTACTGAACAATTGCACTCATCCCACATGCTAGTAAGGTGATGCTCAAGATAATACAGGATAGACTTTAGCAACATGTGGAGAGAGAAATACCAGAAGTGCAGGCTGGTTTCAGAAGAGGCAGGGGGACTAGAGACCACATTGCCAACATACGTTGGAATACCAAAAACAAAGGAATACCAGAAACAAGTTTACTTTTGTTTTATTGACTACACTAAGGCATTTGACTGTGTGGACCACAACAAGAAGTGGCAGGTAATTAAAGAGATGGGAATACCAGAGCACCTCATATGCCTCCTGAGAAATCTGTACATGAATCAAGAAGCAACAGTTAGGACAGAACACGGAATGACAGAGTGGTTTGGAATAAAAAAAGGAGTAAGACAAGGCTGCATTTTATCACCCTGCTTATTCAATCTATACACAGAGCACATAATGCACAATGCAGGGATTCAGGAATCACAATATGGGATCAAAATTGCTGGGAGAAACATCAACAATTTGAGATATGCAGACAATACCACCCTAATGGCAGAAAGTGAGGAAGACCTAAAGAACCTCTTGAATGGATTGAAGGAGGAGAGTGCAAAAGCTGGCTTGAGACTTAATATCAAGAAAACCAAGATAATGGCAACAGGTCCGATCAGTCCCTGGAAAATAAATGGGGAAGAAGTAGAAGCAGTGACAGATTTTACTTTTCTAGGATCTAAGATGACTACAGATAGCAACTGTGGCCATGAAATAAAAAGACGACTGATTATGGGGAGACAAGCTATGAGAAACCTGGGGAATATTGTGAAAAGCAGAGACATCACCTTGAAAACAAAAATTCGCATAATCAAAGCAATGGTATTCCCAGTGGTAATGTATGGGTGTGAGAGTTGGAACATTAGAAAGGCTGAGCGCGGAAGAATAGATGCCTTTGAGATGTGATGTTGGAGGAGAGTCCCTTGGACAGCAAAGAGAACAAATAGGTCAATACTGGAAGAAATCAACCCTGTGTTCATTGGAGGGACAAATAGTGAAGATGAAGCTAAAGTACTTTGGACATCAAATGAGAAAGGAGGACTCACTTGAGAAGGCCTTGATGCTGGGAAAGGTGGAGGGCAAGAGAAGAAGGGGGAGTCCAAAGATGAGATGGATAGATGGTATTGTGGACACAATAGGCACAGAGCTTGGCAGGCTGAGGAAAATGGTGGAGGACAGAGGTGACTAGAGGAAAATGGTTCATGGGGTCGCAAAGGGTCAGAATCGACTGTGTGACTGAACAACAAAAATGGGAATACATGAGCTACTCTTCTCATCCCCCCTTAAATGTGTACATGGTGTCTACCAACTTTCCATTTGTGTCTTCTTATTCTTTGTGTCTCATATCTGAAAACAGTGACTAAGAAGAGAATGATAGGGCTCAACCTTCATACCTGGTGAGATACAGTAATACCTCATACAAAGTCCGCTTCATACAACATCGAATTCATACAACATCGCCTAATTTCTTGAAAAAAGTTACCTCATACGAAGTCACTCGACTTTGTATGAGGCATTCAGTTTTCCCCAGGTTGCATTGTGCCTGGGCAGTATAAAAGACAGGACACATGTGTGCATTGCTCTTGTGGGTTTTGCACAAGGAAAAGAGTGTTTAGGAGTGGTTTTGAGCGTGGTTTTGGATTTTTTTTGAATTTTTCATCAGAATTTTTAGAAGCATTCCTGGGATTTTTGCAGCATTCTTCAGGTTCTTGGATAATCAGGGTTGTTTGACATGTTTTTGTAATGTATTTAGCCTTTAGACAATGTTTTCTTAAAGTTCTGTCAGTTTCCTCTGTTTCCTTGACTTTGCCCTGAAGTCTGTGCTGTTACAGTACAATGTATCTCTATGGAAACGACGTTGTATGAGGCATCACAGCAAGGATTTGGACATTGTATGAGGCATTGCGGCTAGGATTTTGCATGCCTCATACAAAGTCCAAATCTGTATAAAGTCCAAACTTGTGGAACCAAGTTTGGACGTTGTTTGAAGTATCACTGTACTGTGGAACTGGCAGCTGCCAGGTTCTTTTTCCTTGGCTGAGAGAGTAAAGATGTTGTCCTTGTGATGTCAGGAATAAGTTGGGGCATGGGTTTCTATCATTAATATATTGGCTTCTTCCATATATGGATGGCTTGTGGGCATCTCTATTGACAAAGCTCCTTGTTTGTCCTTCATGCATGGCCAGATTGGGACAGGCAGGTCTCCTCCCAAAACGTTTCATGGGGTGGGTGGGGAGCATCCATCCCTGTCCTGGTCATGGACTATTATTGTTTGCAAAGATGCCATGGGTGTATAATTTGTAAACAGGTTTTATTTTATTTACTGCATCTATGGTTCCTTGTTTCTAACTATGTATCAGTTATATGGGCCACTCTATTAGTAAAGTGGAGGCATAGTTCTCTCATGATTCTTTGCTATAGAATAGCTCTGCTTGGCCAATGTTAAAAATTTGTACAGTATTAGCACATAACAGCTGGTGTTGCAATGCTCCTTGGCTCAGACTGCTGCAACCAGTTTTATTTAGATGGAGACAAAATTAATCAGTGACCTTAGCTAATGCACATACCACACTTTGCAACTCTAATGATGATGAAGCTGTAAGATTCCTTAGTGTATTTTTCCTGGTAATGTTAAATGGAAAAGTTCATTAAGGGACAGAAAAATTCCCAAACTCAGCGAATTTCTTTGCCAAATGGCTCTGTTCACTTCCTGCAGAAAGTGGGACAAAACTGAACTGTCCAGCACTAAGTCACCTTTTCTCAGACCAAAATACTGTATACTAGTCTCTTGATAATTCATTCACTGTTAATTCTTGGGGGAGGGAGGGGGGAAAGCAAGTGTTACAATAGTCATAAGGATTCTGATCTTTTAGACTGCTTCAAGGACCTTTCCAGATGATTTGATTTTTAATGCAATAAATGGTTGGGTGTGCTAATTCTTTCTTATGTGGGACCTGGCTGTCTTCCATCAAGACCATTGGGGATTTCCACTAGGACACTGGACTAGATGTTAATAAAGTGTGCAATTTAATAAAGACACTAATGTACAGCATATTATGTATAATACAATGGTTAATCATACATATAAACATAAAATATCTATTCTAATTTCATAATTTGTCAAAACCCTTCTTTAATTTTTACCTTTATATGAAACAAATAATGCAGCAATATAGATCTGACTTCATAACAGCATGTTATATTCATTAAGATAAGATAACTGCATGTTGTAGTCATTAAAATTGTGTGTATGCTTGTGTACACATATTTTTCTCCCAATGGAGAAGGTGATTGTCACTACCTTCATGTATTCTAAAAGTTACAGATGAGGAAAGAGGTTGAGAATCAAAGGTATTCCACCTGCTCTTGTTCTTGATCATGTTCAAAAATGTCTGTGTCTCCATGTGAAGTAGAATCTAAGAAGAATGGGCATGCTCTTGCCTTGAATGAGGCGAGGGCGCGCTTTGCCACTCCCTCACGGGAGACAGACACTGATGGCACACTTAAGGGGCGGGGCCAGGTGACCTCCTTATAAGGGAGGACCCACCTGACCTCCCCTCCCTGCTTTCAGTTTCCCCTTAGCAGCATTGGCGATGGAGCCTCTCCTGCTTGAGTGAGAGGCCTCCTTTGACTCGGAATTTTTTGGGTCGATTCTTCTTGTGGTGCAGCGACCATCCTTGCCTTCCAAGGCATGATGGTGCTGAAGAAGTGCATGGCAAGGCAACTGGCCAGGTGCCAGCTGGATGCCCCCACATGGGATGCCCCGGCTCCTTCCCGGGCGGCAGAGGCTGCCCCCCTCAACCCCCATGCATCGCAGCGCTTGAAAGGTTGTGGGGATCAATCAACAGCCTGAAACTCACTGCTCAGCCCGTCAGGCGGATAACATAATGAGGAACCCCATGGCCCCGTCGTGGCCAGGCTTGGTGGCCTCCCTGCAAAGGAGGGTTGCACAGCTTGAGGTTGCCATTCCTTCGGCCCCCGTGGTTGCTGGGCACAGTGACTGAGTGGATGGCTCGGCCCAGGATGATTGGGGCCTGGATTCGGGGTCCAGCCAGGCTGCGGACACACATTTCACTGAGGAGTCGATGTCCCATCCCGAACCTCTATTTGAGGCAGGGGCCGGGCAGGCGATGGGTGAGTATCTGGTTCAAATGAGCACACCTGCCCCTGAATTGCAGCCCCTACCAGCGTTGCCTCAATGGCCCTGGTCTCAACAGGCCTTTGGCTCACCGGCCTCCATGTGGCCAGCCCAGGTGCCTCAGCCTATTCAGGTTTTGCCCCTGCCTTGGCGGGTGCTGTACCCCACATCCCAGGTGCAGCCCTATTTGCCCCCTCCTCCACAGGGTTGGCCGTCCTATGCTCTGGGGTACCCGGTCCATGGCTTGGTTCCGAGGTCCACTCTGCCCTTCGGGGACCAATCTCTTCTCTTGGGCAACCACCTGCTCCTGGCAACCAGGGAAAAAATTGGCGCCATGAGTACGTGGATCTTTTCAGCCTGCTCAATAGGGACTCCACCAAGGAAGAGAGGGACCATGAGGACGATAGGGATAAGGAGCTGGCTAAGTGTAAAAAGCCCCAGCGTACGTGGGCCAATTGGCTTCTGGCCTACCTAATATATGCGGGTGTCTTGTTGAAGTCGCACCCAGACATGGTGATACCCCTGATACAATGCCTCGATATTGCGTATAGGGTGTATGTGGACTTTCCGGGCAATGCATGGTTGGCGTACAATGAGAATTTCCATATGTGCACGGCCCTCCACCAGTCTATGTGCTGGGATGAGCTCCAATATCAGTTATGGATTCAGCTGATGACACCATCCCACCCGGCCTCTGGCGATTGTTTTGATTGTGACCATCTGGTGCAATGTCAGGGTCTAGCACAGTCACCCCACCTACCAGTGGGGCATGGGGTTCCAGCCCACCTGCTGTGCTGGGACTTCTCTAATGGCTGTTGCTTCAGAAAGCCATGCAAATTTTGCCACAAGTGCTCCATTTGCTCTAGGCCACACCTGGATAGTTCCTGCTTCAAGGCAGGTGGGTCAAAAGGACGAGTAGGGGAACAAGTGGAAACAAAGTCCTGCCACAATTCTTTCCTGGCTGCCAAAGGGCCCCAGCCCAATCAAAATTGAGGTCCTGAGGTGATGGCTGCGCATTTATCCGCGGCGTGGTGATGCAGCCTATTTGAAAGGGGTTTTTGTTGACAGCTTCCATATTCCTGCGGCTGGCCTGAGGGGACCACAGGACACACCCAATTTTAAGTCCATCATTGGCTTGGAAGGGGTTGCCATGGCGCAAGTTTTTAAGGAGGTGCAGCTTGGCCAAGTGGCCAGTCCTTATGCAAACCTCAAGGTTCCCCCACTGGGTTTAGTACCTAAAAAACTGTCGGGCGAGTATCGGCTGATACATCACCTCTCCTATCCAGCGGGCCTCTCTGTCAACGATGCTATACCGGACGACCTTTGTTCATTCTGTTATATTTCATTTGATGAGGCGGTGCGGGTGGTCTGTACTTGTGGCCCGGGGATGTTGCTTGCAAAATGCAACATCAAATCAGCTTTCAGGCTTCTCCTCGTGCATCTAGATGATTTCAAATTGCTTGGTTTTCATTTCGAGGTCCAGTATTTCATGGACTGTGCCATGCCCTTTGGGTGCTCTATCTCTTGCGCTGCCTTGGAGCACTTCAGTACCTTTCTACACTGGGTGTTGGTGCACAGGGCCGGGTCGGCCATTATCTGGACGATTTTCTCCTGGTGGGTCCGGTGGCTTCTGCCACCTGTGACCATCTCCTCCGTTCCTTCTGGCAGGTCACTGATGATTTGCCTGTCCCTTTGGCCCCAGAAAAAATGGAGGGTCCCTCTACCTGCCTCACCTTTTTGGGGATCGAACTGGACACTGTGGCCCAGTCGTCCCGTCTCCCCCCGAGAAGGTTCAGTACATCATCGCAAAAATACAGGCTCTGCTTACTATGCATAAAGTTACGCTTCATGAGTTGCAGGAGCTCCACGGCCACTTCAACTTTGCATGCAAAGTCATTGCACCTTACCGGGCCTTTGCCTGCTGGCTTTGCGATGCAATGTTGGGGTTGTCTAAGAAGTTCCTCCGGGCCAGGGTGATGTGGGGCATGTGGGCCAATTTGCAACTGTGGCTGTTCTTTCTTTGGGACTTTAATGGGATATCGTTCTAGTGGTCTGCATTCACCCTGCCTGTTCAATTCCAGGTCCTCCCTGGGTTACGGCATTTATTGCCAGGGTCAGTGGTGTTGCGACCCATGGCCCCGTCGCTGGCAGGGGGCAGAGGTTCTCAGGGATTTGATGTTTCTAGAGTTTTTCCCCATTTTGGGTGCTCTCTTCCTGTGGAGCGGACAGTGGGCCAACACAGTGGTCACATTCTGGTGTGATAACACTGCAGTGGTCCAGATTGTTAATACCCAGGCCTCCCATTAGGCCAGGGTCATGTCATTGGTATGGCCATTTATCCATCTAGTACTCCATCACAACATTGTGTTCTGGGCCTGTCATATTCCAGGCACAGATAATTGCATAGCTGATGCTCTGTCCCACCTACAGATGTTGCGGTTCAGGGCGCTGGCCCCAGGAGCACGAGATATTCCTTCAGTACTCCCGGATTCCATCTGGAACCTTGGCAACATGAAATAGACAGGGAGATCAGCCTTTCTTTGGTCGCTAGCAGCCACAAGGCATACCTTGCGGCCTGTCAGTCTTTTGCTGACTTTTTGGATGCCTTGTCCCTTCCCAAGGTCTGGCCTCTGCTGGTTGATCATGTGCTGCACTTTATCCTTCATCTACATCATTTGGCCTCGCCCCACACACCATACGGGGCCACCTTTCAGCATTGGCCTTCATGGCCAGGGCCAATGGCTTCCCCGATACTCTTGATGACTTCTGTATCCGGAAGGACTTGGATGGGTAGGCACCTGAGCGGGGTCCTCACCCCAATACTCGACACCCGATTATGCCGACGTCCTGCCGCACTTGGCCGTGGCCTGGCCACTTCTTTCATTCGATGAGGCGGTGCCGCCCTTTTTTGGGTGGCTTCTTCGACTGCATTCTTCGGAGCCCTCAGGGTCAGTGAGCTGGTGCCCACCTCTGGGTCGGACTTCTCAGGCAAGGCATTGTCCTTGTTTGACGTGGCCATTTCTGGCCCGTCCGTTCGGCTCACTGTCAGGAGCTCCAAGACTGACCAGCTAGGAAAGGGTTCCATGGTTCTGCTGCTCTGTTGCACTTTTCCCGACATTTGCCCAGTCGTCGCCCTTCCTTCCTTCCTTGCTGTCTGGGGCAGGGCCCCTGGACCCCTTTTTTGCCACCAAGGGGGTCCCCCACTGATGAGGTACCAGTTTTGGAAGGTTACGGGCACGACCCTTGAAGCGGTAGGTTTGCAGGGTGCCAGGTAGGCACCCATTCATTTCACATTGGGGCGGCATCTACTGCTGCATGTTTTGGGTACTCCTATGAGGATATTAAGCATATGGGTCATTGGGGATCCTGGTGTTTCTTTACTTATGTTCACCCTCTATTGGAGTGACTTCATTGCTGGCACCTGTTTCTCTTCTTTTTATTGCAGGCCATTCCTTGCGAGCTTCCTTGGCCTGTCTGGATTGTGGGCCACAGCTTTGTGTCATGGGCGGCCTGCCATGCTGCCTTGACTCCTTGCAGTCCTCACCTTGGTCTCCATGATCGGGCGTTCATTACCTGGCAGGGGGGGGGGGGCCTATGTGGCATACAGTGGCAGCACCTGTTGCCTTTCATCCAGGAAGCTGTGAGCGGCCCTCCCCCAGATGTGCTCCTCTTGCACCTCTGGGGCAATGATGTAGTGTTTCTTACCGGGATAGCCCTTGCCATGGCTGTTTGCCATGATGTTTCACTAATACGCCAGCTTTGGTTGGAGACCAGGTTTATTTGGTCCAATATCAGGCCCCGTTCCACCTATCACATCCCTGGGGACCCACAGCGCATAGATACCGCTCACAGGGTAGTTAATCGGTTCGTTACCTGCTTTTTCCGGGAGGAAGGTATTGGCACCGTCATGGTCTCCAGGTTGAGCAGCCACATTTGTTCTGTGGTGACGGGGTTCACCTCTCTCCTGCCGGTTTGCAGTTGTTCCTTGCAGCTCTGTGCGATGACGGTGTCGGTCGGGGGGGGGGCAGGAATACGAGAAGCCTATTCCCCCGGGTGGCAGGTAGCGCTGGTAATGACATAAATTGATCCCTAGGGGTTCGGGTAAGGGACACATTTTGTCGATCAGCAGGCGGATAGAGAGAGAAACAGCATGCCTGATGGATAAAATGCAGCCCAAGAACAAGGCTCTGCTAAGTTTGATAACTTGCGGGGCCTTAGGCAGTTCACCCGTACCAACCGCAGAAGTGATGGTCTGGAATGACACTTCTGCTGAGGGATCTAATAAGTAAACTAATTAAACAAATAAATTATATTGAGATCAAGAATTGGAATTTGGAATATGTCATTGGGGAGTCCTTACCAGTGCTACCATGGCCCGCGCAGAGTTGATAATTGCATGGCTCAATCCAGTTTTTACAGTTAATAAAGTGGCCCAGTTTTTTATAACCCAATTATGTGTCTTTCTCTTTACTCCGGGGGTGGTAGGGGCAATTTACTCTATAGTTTCAACTTCCCCATGCTCCTAATATCAAAAGAAGCCCATATTCTTTTGCTTTCTAGAAATGTCATCTTCTTTATTAGCCCACTGATGATATTGGATAAAGGCCTCCCCTTTTGGCTTCTACAAATTTCTGTTTCATGCTATTCGAATCTATGCCTGCCCTGCTGATGTTTTAATATTATCCATCTAGTTTGCAGTTTTCCTCTAGTCCTTCCTAAAGCCCACTATAGATTTATTCCTTTATCTCACCATATGTATGAAGATCCACAGAAACACTTGTTGATGGTCAGAAATGCTGGGAGCGCCTTGCTGCCCAATATGCCAGATAGCATAGGCGGATCCATGTCTATGTATGTCTATGTAATTATGGTAAATAGGTAAGGGTTGGCCTTGCTTGAAAGCCAGTTGTATCCAACTCTAGGGTGTGGTTCTTATCTCCATTTATAGCCAAAGAGCCAGTGCTGTCTGCATCTGCAAATGTTTCTATGGATATGTGGCAGGCCTGACTACACACCAGAGTGTACGGAATGCTGTTTACTTTCACACCAAAGTGGTACCTATTTGTCTACTTGCAATTTCTTGCTTTTGAACTGCTAGGCTGGCAGGAGCTTACTCAGTTGCACAGCTACCACTTTCCAGTCATCAAGTTCAGCCTCTTAACTATTATGACAAGTGCAGAAAAGTACTAGAAAAGGTGCTACAAAACAGGAGAATATACTACAGTTATACATAGCTTGTACAATCAATTCATGAACAAGCAACTATGGTTGTATAGTTAAATGAAAATACCAGAGGGTAAACTGATTAAATACCGACTGTGACAAGAAGATTTAATGACTTGAGAACAAACCTTAAAACTAAGATTTTAGCAGGTCAGATACATTCCCTATGTCAGAATACAAAGGAAATGATTTATTAGTCTAAAAGTAGAATTTCTTCTTTACAAGCCAGAAAATGGCAATGTATCTTTTAAGATACCTTTTCAAGCCATGGGCCGGACCACGCCCCCTCAGACAGCTGAGTGGGCCGGACTGGTGGTTCCTCCGGCATAAACGCTACTGTAAAACACATTCATGGCTGTCATAAATGCATGGGTGCATTTATGGCTGTCGTAAATGCGTCCACTTCCAGTGGTGGCAGCGATGTGGGTCACATGAAATGGTTTTGCAGGCTGGATCCAGCCCATGGGCCATAGGTTGAGAATCCCTGTTTTAAGGGGACCATGATCACAGTAATGGATGCATTCCATTACTCTCTAGCCCTCATAGCTGATGTGATGGGAAGCAATCATGTGACCAATTAGTTTGTCCACACAAATAGATAAAAATATATCAGACTGGCTACATGTTTTCTATTCTCAGAATACCCTTTTTAATAATTTAAAAAATTTTAAAAAACATTCTTATGGCATTAAGACAAAAATGATATGGGGATTCACTAATCACAGATCCAATTTGTTTGCACTCTGTTGGAAGGAAGGATTTTTCTATTAGAAATTCCTACTCTTATTATAAAACTATACTAATTTGGATGATTGATATACCAAGAAGAAATGGGAAAATGTCCTCACTATGAAATAATTGGATAATGATTTTTTTAAAAAATTACTTGGCTGAAGACCATCAACACATGGAAATGTTTTGGAATTAGTAATTCTTTTTTTTTTAAAATGGCAGTGCCACAGGCATTTTAGGAATGATCATGAGCACTGGAATTGAGGTAGATGTTACTAGTGTTGCATTATAAGTAGTTCTGCTTTGCACCTAGTGACGGGTAGAATTGCCCTAGTATTATGGGGAAACCACAATTAAATGGGTTCAAGCATGAAAGCACTATTTATTTCCACATGAAATAGTACAACAGTGAGACAGCTGAGCGCAAAGGTATTAACAAGTCGTGTTATATTGCAGTCTCAATCAGATTCGTCTCAACAGGAAAGATCAATGTACTTTAATACCTATTTGTTTACAAATATTTATAAGTTGCTTTGAAAATTTCAATGTGATATGTTATAATATATACAGTACACAAAATAGGCAATATATAGAATGCACAAATAGAAAATTATTGCATTAGTCTAGAGGGCAAAATCCTGTTGTGAAATATGTGTGTTTGTTTAAGGACACTTGTATAGCAGCTTTCATTTTCTTGGGCATGACACCCGCTGTATGTTTGGTTGTGCCACCAGGTTTTAAAACTACCACCTCCATTAAATGTGGGTTTGTTTAATTGCTATGCTGTATGGGAAATGAGCAAATGTCTGAACCAGAATAATTACATACTATGTTGGCTGGGAGATAAAGTCTGAGAAAGTAATTTTACCAATCTCTGCTCAATAACGACTTAAATCTTGTTGTGCTGCTAAATATATGTAATGAAAAGCCACAGAAGCTGTAGAAGCAAATCATATCAGGGCAGACATAACACTCACAAAGCATTTCTGCAGACAATGTGAACTGCATGATTGATCATGTAGTGGGGAAACACATGATCAACTGAGAAACTATAACATAAACATACAGTACAATCATGATACTGTATGAACTGTGTGATCAATTGCACAGTGCTAGTTGCATGGGTATACAGTGAAATGCATAATGTCAGAAACTTAAAAGGTTCTGCTTTTGGATTTCAGTTTCCATAATCACCACAACCACTATGGGTTGATTGCTTTTTGAGTAATGTTTGTGTAAAAGCTATGCAGGTGCCTCTCTAAAAACCGATTTGTGCAAACAAATTTCATTCATTGGCTCATCTAATCAGAAACGTATGTTTCTCATCAATAATAGATCAAAACACTGACTATACTTTTTGACTTGTGTCGATGTATGTTTGGGACTCTGGGGACAAAAAGTTGGAACTCTGGTTAGATCAGCTTGCCTCTCTGTTGTGAATTGAATAAAATGTGTCCACCAAGAATTATGAGAACTATGTCTCTTAGAGTCAAGGAACACAATTATAAAATGTTGTGGAGATGGTATTTGACCCCAGTAAGATTACATCTGATAGATAATAAGAAAGACAAAATGTGTTGGCAATGTAAGAATGCTCTGGGTACATATGAACATATGTGGTGGAGCTGTAATGTGGTAAAGGATTTTTTTTTGGAAAATTGAAAATGAGATAAGTGAAATTATGGGGAAAAATTAAACTGGAATCAAGTACCATTATGCTGACAGACTTGGAAGGCATAAATTTAAGTAAAGAGAAAAAGGTTATTAGAAATAATGTTGACAACGGGTAGATTGTGTATCGCTAGGAAATGGGAAAATGATATGAATTTGAAAATCGAGGAATGGTACAAGGAAATGTGGGTTCTAGCACTGAATGATAAGTTAACATATGAGATAAATGTCAAAAAGGGTAATGTTAAAGAAAACAGATTTTGGAAAGTTTGGAAAACCTTTGTGGATTACTCATTGAAGGGAGAAGAATTGAATAGACCTGTACCTGCTCACAACAGTTTTTTGGGAATGACTTCAAAGAGTTACTCCGTGCTCTCCAGGGCATTGTAAATAACACTTGGTGGTTAGTTATATTTTTTCTTTATTTTTTCTTTTTTTGTATTACTATTATTTTTATATGTAGTTGTGTAATTTTTGTATTGAAATCATGAGTTGGAAGTATGATTTGGTAGATATAATATGCTAAAGAGGATACGAAATAATTTTAAATATGTATATTGAGACAGCAAGAATTTAAAAATTTAGAATTTGTATATCGGTTAATGGCATGAATGATATAAATATAAAAATTTGATGAAGGGGGAAGTAATATAATACCAAGTCATAATCAAAGTATTTAGTAAGAGTGTTAGAATGGTTTGATGTTTTTCATTTATGTATGTGATTTTGATGTCTGTTTTTATATATTGTATTTTTGTCAAAAAATCTAATAAAAATGTTTAAAAAATATAGCAGTTAGTCGTTAAAGTGCTGCAGTGTTTTTGTTTTTTGCTTTCTGATATGCCTGAAAGACAGACTAACATGGATACTATTCCAAAAAGTTCAACTGCTCTATCCTATGTCTGTTTATTCTTCAAATATGTTTCTTAGACTATTTTGTGACAATTATACCTTTAGTTTTCTGATAATTAATCTCCAGTTGATTATTATTACATTAGTGAGCTAAGGATGTCAGTGATCAGGATTAGAAGAACAATTCTGGCAGGTCCCTCAGTGGCACAAATCTTGAATGCTATATTGCAGTAGCAGTTACCATAGCACTAATTTTAAAAACTGACTTTATTCTATTTCTTTTAACTTTGAATGGATATGTTTTTAAATAATATATTTAACTACATTTTAAGCATTTTAGCTTTTAGAAATTTTACCTCTCATTTTACTGTGCTGGTTGTAGACCGTAATAAAATGATTGATTGAATGAATGATCGATTGATTCATTGACTTACTTGTGTCAACTGTCCAAGCAGCAATTTGATTCCAGGGCTCCTGGGTTTGAATGTATCTGCACCACATCAACTCTCAATTAAATCTTTACTGGAGTCATATACTTGGTTCTTTTCACTAGAGTATATATATTGAAAAAGTCATGGAATTACAGATCAGTTTAGGAAGCTCACCAAAAGATTAGAAAAACCTAGACAAGGTAGGCATTTGTGGATGGGACCAGATACTAAGACTTTATAAGCTCATCCCACTTCCAGACATTGCTTTTTTCCGCAGCCAAAGCCTGCAGGCAAAAACTGCTTTGGCTTATTTAATACTTCAGTGAAACTGTTATGTGATATTTTAAAAAAGAGTTCTTCAACAATCCCGACTAGGAGCTCAGTGCACTTCTGAATAAATCATTCAGGGATGGTTAATAGAATGGAGTTCTGCAGCACTAGGAACTTTTCTGTGGAGATGAAGGTCTGAAGACTAAGGCCAGGATCTGTTCTTCCTAATAGTATCTTATTCCATTCCAAATTTGGGAAAGAGAAAGCTGGATTATGAACTGGAGACCAAAATCAGTGTGTTAGATTTGCCTCTAATGGGTTCCTAGTTTACTATTCCAAACCCCCTAGAATGAAATTAAATTATCAGTTTTCAAAAACACAGTTCAAAAACACTGTGTGCACTTCATTAAAAGTTTCCTCTAAAATGGGGCTACTTTCCACTATATTATCTATGATATAATCCACAGCTATTAAAATCTGTAAAGAA
Source organism: Bradypodion ventrale (assembly GCA_035047345.1). Lineage (NCBI taxonomy): Eukaryota > Metazoa > Chordata > Lepidosauria > Squamata > Chamaeleonidae > Bradypodion > Bradypodion ventrale. Next base: position 255,514,815 of record JAWDJE010000003.1, read on the forward strand.
GTTGTCATTGACTTCAATAGCATGGGACTTAGTACATTTGAGATGTAAAATATGGTATAAATTGCATCCATACTTCTACAGATTATTCACTCTTTGTAGGAATCATGGAGGCTTGCATGTGAATTTGATACTGCATCTCATAGTTCACTCTAAATAATAAAAAAGGTATGTGGGTTAGAAATTGGGAGATAATTTTTCATTGATTCATTTTTGTTATGCATTTACCAAAGTTTACAATTTTCGTCCAATTCAGTGTGGAAAGAACATGATACCATTTGAGGCTTTGACCTTGTGTTTCTTAAACACAATTGTTATATTGAGAGAATTAATTGCCAGTTCAGAGAAATCCAAACTGACAGTTACGTTGTATCAGTGTTTATTGAAAAAATATTTAATTTGCTATTACTGAAATAAGAATTGAGTGAAACGAAGTGATAGGTTGCCCTTTGTAAATTAGGCAATGGAAAATTGCCTTGCTTTTAATAGATGAAGGTTGTGAATGACTACATGATGTTTTAGAGCAAAATATGACTTAAATATGGTTCACATCAGAATGCAATCAAATGGGATCTCTTAAGAATAATATTAAATGATTTCCAATGTATAACTTTGTGTAACACTACTTTACATTTTCCAAACCATATGATGTTCTTCAGGGCTTTGTCATACCTACGTATAGAAAATGGCAGCAAGAAATTCAGCTGTACATTTCCTTGTGCTGCCTTAGGCTGAGCCCTATGTGAAATCCAGATGTATTTGCATTAACTTGGAATATACTCACTATTAATGATTCTGCATGTTTTGGATCATATTCTGGCGAAAACCTTTGGGAAATACAAATTTCATTGCCTCCTGATCAGCAGGAGTGCTGAATTTGGCTTCTGGTAATTGAAGGGATGGGCGAATTCAGCTCTGGAAACCATCACATCTACTACTGTGGACAAGAAAACCTTAGAAGACATGGAGTAGCCATAATTGTCAATAAAAGAGTGAGAAGAGCAGTAATGGGATACAACCTCAAAAATGACAGAATGATGTCAGTAAGATTTCAGGGCAAACCCTTCAATGTTACTGTGATCCAAATATACGCACCAACCACGGGTGCAGATGAAGCCACAGTGGACCAGTTTTATGAGGACTTACAACACCTCATAGAACAAACACCAAGAAATGATGTCCAAATTATTTTAGGAGACTGGAATGCCAAAGTAGGCAATCAAAAAGTGGAGGGAATAACAGGCAAGTTCGGTCTTGGAACACAGAATGAAGCAGGGCAAAGATTGATAGAGTTCTGCCAAGAGAACGCACTGGTCATAGCAAACACCCTCTTCCAGCAACACAAGAGGCGACTTTACACATGGACATCACCAGATGGCCAACACCGAAACCAGATTGATTACATACTCTGCAGTCAAAGATGGAGAACCTCCATACAGTCAGCAAAAACAAGACCTGGAGCAGACTGTGGCTCAGATCACAACCTACTGATTGCAAAATTCAGGCTTAGACTAAAGAAAATAGGGAAAACAAAGAGACCAGACAGATATCACCTAGATAGCATCCCTAAAGAATACACGGTGGAGGTGATGAACAGATTCAATGGCTTAGACTCAATAGAGAGAGTGCCAGAAGAATTATGGACAGAGATGAGGGATATCATGCAGGAAGCAGCAAAGAAAACCATACCAAAAGAAAAGAAGAGCAAGAAAGCAAAGTGGTTGTCTGATGAGGCTCTTAAAATAGCAGAGGAAAGAAGGAATGCAAAAGTCAAAGGAGAAAGGAAAAAATACAATCTTTTGAACACAGAATTTCAAAGAAAAGCAAGGAGAGATAAGGAAAACTACCTAAAAGAACAGTGCAGAGAAATGGAGGAAAACAACAAAAGAGGCAGAACCAGAGACCTTTTCAAAAAAGTCCAGGAAATCAAGGGAACATTTAAAGCAAAAATGAACATGATAAGGGACAAAGACGGAAAGGAGCTAGCTGATGCAGAAGAGATTAAGAAAAGATGGAAAGAGTACACAGAGGAACTCTACAAAAAGGAACTCAACACTCCTGATAGTCACAATGATGAAGAATTTGAACCTGAGCCAGACATCCTGGAGAGTGAAGTCAGAAAGGCCCTAAAGAGCACTGCAAACAACAAAGCTAGTGGAGATGATGGTATCCCAGTTGAATTTTTCAAAGCTCTAAAAGATGATGGCATCAAATTACTGCATTCAATATGCCAGCAGATTTGGAAAACAAAACAGTGGCCACAGGACTGGAAAAGATCAGTATATGTTCCAATCCCAAAAAAGGGCAATGCCAAAGAATGCTCAAATTATCGAACAATTGCGCTCATCCCACACGCCAGCAAGGTGATGCTCAAGATAATACAGGATAGACTTCAGCAGCATGTGGAAAGAGAATTACCAGAGGTGCAGGCTGGTTTCAGAAGAGGCAGGGGGACTAGAGACCACATTGCCAACATACGTTGGATCATGGAGAAAACAAAGGAATACCAGAAACAAGTATACTTTTGCTTTATTGACTACACTAAGGCATTTGATTGTGTGGATCACAACAAGATGTGGCAAGTGATTAAAGAGATGGGAATACCAGAGCATCTCATATGCCTCCTGAGAAATCTGTACAGGAACCAAGAAGCAACAGTTAGGACAGAACACGGAATGACAGAGTGGTTTGGAATAGGAAAAGGAGTAAGACAAGGCTGCATTTTGTCACCCTGCTTATTCAACTTATACACAGAGCACATCATGCGCAACGCAGGGATGGAGGAATCACAATATGGGATCAAAATTGCTGGGAGAAACATCAACAATCTGAGATATGCAGACGACACCACCCTAATGGCAGAAAGTGAGGAAGACCTAAAGAATCTCTTGATCGGTTTGAAGGAAGAGAGTGCAAAAGCGGGCTTGAGACTCAATATCAAGAAAACCAAGATAATGGCAACAGGCCCGATCAGTTCCTGGAAAATAGACGGGGAAGAAGTAGAAGCAGTGACAGATTTTACATTCTTAGGATCTAAGATCACTGCAGATGGGGATTGCAGCCATGAAATAAAAAGGCGACTGATTCTTGGGAGACAAGCCATGAGAAACCTGGTGAACATAGTGAAAAGCAGAGACATCACATTGCAAACAAAAATTAGAATAGTCAAAGCAATGGTTTTCCCAGTAGTAATGTATGGATGTGAGAGCTGGACAATTAGGAAAGCTGAACGCAGAAGAATAGACGCCTTTGAAATGTGGTGCTGGAGAAGAGTTTTGAGGGTACCCTGGACAGCGAGGAGAACAAATAGGTCAATCTTGGAGGAAATCAACACTGACTGCTCATTGGAAGGTCAAATAGTAAAGATGAGGCTAAAGTACTTTGGGCATCAAATGAGAAGGGAGGATTCACTTGAGAAGGCCGTGATGTTGGGAAAGGTGGAGGGCAAAAGAAGAAGGGGGAGGCCAAGGATGAGATGGATAGATGGTGTTGTAGACACAGTGGGCACAGAACTGGGAGGACTGAGGGGGATGGTGGAGGACAGAGGTGCCTGGAGAGCGATGGTCCATGGGGTCGCAAAGGGTCGGAATCGACTGTGCGACTGAACAACAACAATTGAAGTCCAAGAACAGCTGGAGTGCTAAGGTTCACCTTCACTGGTTTAGGAGGATTAAAATCAGTGAGCCTACCCAGAATTAAAAAATGTATTCATTCTTGTCATGAGCTAGATGTACTATGGTTTGCCCAAAGACTTTTCACCTCTGCATCCATGTGAAGGATGCCCTTAGTAGCAAGCAGGGCTGCTTCTTCTGTTCAGAAGAATGAAATGACCTGCTGCAGATGATATGGTGAGAGGGCAGGGATAAATGAAAACATGATTTTGTGTCTTACCTGGGCATTATATCTTTTAAAGAGGCTAGACTTACCTAAGGTATTTAGCTTCCTGTGGCAAAAGACAAATTGGCACCATCTCACTTCACTCCATTTCAAGTACAGAAGCCAACTGTACCTTCATTGAATTTTATTTAAATGATGGAGAAATAACATTAAAGTAATCACACACAAAAACAACATTCTAGCTTACTTAGCTCAGTGTAGGTTATACAGTATGTTCTGCTCTGTTCTCCATCTTTTCATTGTCATTCCCTCTGCCAGTATCCACTGCCTGGGCTTACCTAATAGAGAAACCTCATCTGTACCAGAGCCAAATGAGAGAGGTATTGCTAAGGTTCTATTTCAGGTAGAAAAATAATTTACTACTTGATGATGCCCTTCTACAGTCTGAACAGAATGCAAAAAGGCTGAAGCCTTCTCAGTGCTTATGCTTCAGATATGAAACTATTATAGCTAAGAGATCCATCAAAGCCTGCACCTTTACTGTTTTTATTCATGGAAGCATTTAGTGACTTACTGCTGAGCAGAGAACAATCATTTTATCTTTACTGTTCATAAATAAAGTCAAACATGGATGAGAAAAGACAATATGTACCTGTGTCTTAGACAAGGTGGTTAAGGGTTTTAATTAATCTGTGAGGTAAGAAAAAATGTCAGAACATGTAAAATACATTTTATCTATAGCATGAACAAATTTCCTTCAGCAATGGTTCCTCTGATCTGCTGAGTCTGCAGTGTTATCCTCATTCATTGAATCCATTAAACATCTAAAATGTGTATTCAGCAGTTATCAGGCAAGTCATTTTAAATTAGGTAGACATGGGTGTATCTTGTTGAATAGCTGAGTGAACTGAGTTAGAGACTGGGAGTGTTTCCTGGTTGAAGAACAAATCAATGTAGCCTTAGGTAAGCTGCCCCTAGAATACTCTCAGAAGAAGAGAATGACGAAACACTTCTGAGTACCCTATTCTGTTCCTAGAAAATCCTGGAAAGATTCACCATAAGTATGCACCAACTTGACACAATGTACTTATTTATTATTGAGCTTGAATGTAAATTCTATTTTACTGTTGTAGTTTTTGACATTATCCTTCAGATACAAAGGGAATAGCTATAGATTTTAGAATCAATTTAAAATAGGTAATACTCTGCTAAACAGACATATATCTCTCTATATAAAACAGAGGTGTTGTTAAGTATGTTCTTTATACAAATCCACACCCCTGCACCAATCGTGCTGAAAATTGGCCCATGTCTACCTTGGGCTTGCAAGATCAGCACTGTGGGGGTCTCAGAACCGATTTCAGGGTTTATGCCCCCCCAAAAAATGATCCTTGGCTGATCAACCAATCCCAAGGGCTGACCAGGTCTGGGCCTTTGTGACATCATAGGGACTCCTTGGCCAGTGGAGCTGGCAGGGCAGAGCAGGAGTCCAGTGGACAGAGGAGGAAGGGAGAGAGGCTGCCAGGGACACTCAGGAGAGGAAGCAGGCAAGTTCTCTTGCTAAGTGTGTAGCAAGTTCGCAAAACAGAGAAGGGCAGCCAGATAGGTAATGGGCCGCGCTTCGGGTTATTGAAGCACTTTGAGGGTGCTTTGGGCCTTACAAATATAAAAACACAGGGATGACAAAAACCCAAGCAAGGCCAGGTAATCAGCTAGTAACTTCATATATTTTGGGTGACGTCACCATTGCCAATAATTATTTATTTTACAAAATTTAATGTGATCCCTAATTCTGTTTAGAATACGTCATGGTGTACTATTAAATCACAATGTTAAGATATAACAATAACACAAGAGCTAAAATCTTTAACAATTTTTCAAACAATAGTTACAGTAAAAACTGTGAAAGTTGACCTCCCAAGGGACTGAGGGAGAGAGGTCAACATATATAAGTGGTCAACATACAGAGGTGGTCAACATATGGAACAACTGTACTGATATGCACATGTGCCTCATTTTATTTTTATTAGAGAATGTTATACAGAAACACATATAGTGAAAACAGAAAAATCCTTCATACAGTACTGTATCATGCAAAATCAATACATACACATATGTATTTTCTAATGGTTTGATCATTCTTTCTGGGGGGGAAGAGTTAATTTTAGTTTGTTTCTTATTCTTTTTCTAAAGGTAAAGGAAGAAAACACTATCAACGCTGGCTATACCACTTTTCTTGTTTTTTCTTTCTTTCACAAAGGTTAGATCCATTGTTAACCGCACACTGTTAATCATATGGCTTGCATGTGTCTGTGTTGTGTGTGTACATTTCATTTTACCATTGGCTATTTTTATTATTGATCCTGAAAAAAGAAAAAAAGTGAAAAAAATTGTCTTTGTGCAATTTGTATTACAAAACATATCCACAATTATCATTGTTAAACTGCCAAATCAAAGTAAAAAAATGTATTCTTTCTTCCTGAAAGAAATTCATTGCTACCAATACTGCATTTCATTTTTCTTGGTGCAGCCTGGATTCAACTGGTCAAGTTATAAAGAGTAAAATAATACTGTATGTCAAGGTCCAAGTGGTCAAGAAACAATTTACAGAGGTAGTCAAAGTAGGGAGGTTGGCTTTCCATTGTATACATATGATATAAGTCTGATAAATTCTCGCCCACCAAACTGGGACAGCCACATGACATCATTGCATTTTTCAAACTGAGCATGCATCAGATGGGGCTGTCAGGGAGACCATGGCTCTAAGACCCCGCAGAATCCCCATCCGGGGCAGACAGCCTTCGTCAGTTTAAAATAAACTGTAGTCAAGAGGTTTTTCCCCTGTATGATTCTTCTTGCAAAAGACTATTCTTGATGGTTCTATTTTTATTTTTTTAAATAAAATTTCTTGGGCCACTCTTGAAACCATGCTTCCTCCACCTAAGGTCACCCCCCCTTCACCCCCCCACTGAAGTAGACTCACCCTCAAACCCCACATGAGGATCCCTTGGAAGAAATTTCTAAAGAGGGGCCCAGAATGGCAATGCAGTCCATGGCACCCTTGTTTCCCTCTAGAAGGAGAAAAGCAGAGACAGGAAGGGACTTATTTTGGAGGAGGACCTTTGCAATGGAGGACTCTTCACTTTCTGTCCACCCTGTATCTTTCCTCTCTAGGAATACTGATCCTATGCAATTAACCCTTTGCGGTCACATGAAGAAGGAATCCTCCATCCCACTGTATGGTGGAGGTTTGGCTTCTTAGATATGGATATTTATTGCTCCCTCTCAGCTTTTGAGGAAAAGGGCTGAGGACGATTCCTTGTCCCCCAAACTTCAAGGTGAGCCAAGGGATTTTTGCAACAAGTTATTTCACTGCCTCCATGCCTTTCTTTCAATTATATCGCTTGCAAGTGTCTCCCCTCCCCGGCGGGCTTCTCAGGGTGCTGTTTTTCCTTTGCTTTCAAACAGGATAATTGAAAGAAAGGCAGGGAGGCAGTGAATTAACTCTTTGCAAAAATCCTTTGCTGAGGGGTGATCATGCTTCCTTTGTTCAAATTTAAAAATCCAGGACTTTTACATGTTTTTTCTTGAACAGGCTGGGACAGATTGAATCCAGGAAAATCCTGGAAAACCAGGACATATGGCGACCCTATATGGGACCACGTAGCTTGCCTAAGGCCATATTGATGTCAGAGCATGTAACCTCTGTGACGAAATGAAATATACCCTTTGCTTTAGCTTCGGACAAGATGGAGAATTTGGTGTGTAGGTCCCTTCATACCAGGTTTGGTATGTAAACAATGTGAGCCTCATGGTTTGGAAGAAATGAACCACGTCAACCCTGCTTTTTCAGGTAATTTTGGCTGATCCAGTTTCTGGAAAGCACAGCAGAGTTTTAAGTTTCTGGTCTTTAGCTCCAAAGGCACTCCTACCCAATGACTTGCAAAGATGTCTGTTTTTACAAACTTTCCATGGAGAACAATCAGTGCTGCTAGACAGAAAATAGCGTTAAATAAGCAGTCTGACTTTCTGAAACATTTGCAAAAAACTCTTCAAAGGAATAATACAACTTGAGAAATGTTCAGTTGTAAGAGGCTTCCAGTGATAAATCCCTGCTTCTAATACTGACCATTTTCTTCCTCCAAGAAATTTCTTATACTTCAGAAAAGTATCTCATTTCAAGACTCAAAATCATATGGGGGAAAAATTTGACTCTTAAATCTTGGACCAAGTGTCCCACACACCATGCATATTTCTGATGTTTTGCATTTATGAATCTTAATTCTCAATCTCAGTCCCAACAGATTTTATTTCTACTAACCGTATAAACTTCTGAAAACAAACCTTTATAATGAAAAACCTGATGAAATCCTAGATGAATTGAAGAACTGCCAGTGCAACATTAGACTGTAATTACCAATTGTCAGAATGTTAATAACTGGAAAAAGAAATTGAGAAGTCAAAGTAAATGGTTTCTCAATCATAAATTGTTTTTAACTAAATATATACAAAAGTGACTACATCTATGTTCCCACTTTGTTTCCCCACATCTAGCAAAGAGCGTACAAACAGTTATCTTTCTCATCATCATTAGAAGCAATCAATCTTTTGGCCACTTTTCTAGGATCTTACTCTAAAGACATATGCCTAGTAATTTACTATTAAAGCTGTCTCTTTGAACATAATAGTTGCTGTGCTCTGTCAGTAATTAGGTGGGATAAAGACTAAGAGCATGTCCAGATTGCCTCTTTTGGGGCGGTTTGGACTCCGTCATTTAGGTTGCTAGAGAAAGAGGGAGAAACTAAATAGCATTTAGCCCATTGATGGATCAGCAAGGAGAGGAAAAATATTTTTCCTTGTTTTCTCCTTTGGTTGCCAATCAAAGCCAAGGCTGAGAGCAGACAACAGTGTTTCTAATCGGTGATCTGGAGTGGGAGAGAATCTCATTCCAGAAAACCAGAAACAATGGGGAAAATAAATCAGTTACACTTTCCCTGGCCCTCTAGGATCAGCGAAAGTGTAAAATGAAAACAACTAGTATGCTAATAGGGCTCATTAGCTTTATCAGCTTACCAGATGTTGACAGGGGAAGCAGCCTTTGAAGATGTGCTTATGACATTGTATTTTTGAGCTATTTTCAAAAGCAAAACCCCCTATTGGGGGGCTCTAAAATAAGTTCTCAGGGGAACCTGGGACACCCCAGTGTCCACAAAATCCAGTCATATTGAGCCTGGACTAACCCCTGAGAGCTTGAAAGAGCATGCTAAGCACTCATTAGACATGCTCTATGTCTACCATTAAAGTTTCACAATTGCTCAACACACACTACACAATTTCCCTCTAAGAATCTGTGCTTTGCTTGTTTGCCTTGCAACAGAGCTAAATGCAAAGGATTAGACAGGGTATTAGTATCGGTTGGAATGCTAGGTGGGAATGTCAGATTTCCTAGTTCATATCCCTGCTAAGCCATGAAGCTTAGTGTATTTGGACAAGTTATTCTCTCTCAGCTTGACCTATTTCATAGGTTGTTTTAAGGATAATACGAGGAGGAAGAAATCCAAATCAGTGGTCTTGAACTAATTGGATAATGTAAATGTATGCCTTTACTATTATCACCATACAGTATATGACATATACAGTGATACATCATATAACATCCAAACTTGGTTCCACAAGTTTAGACTTTATACGGATTTGGACTTTGTATGAGGCATGCAAAAACCTAGCCATGATGCCTCATACAACATCCAAATCCTTGCCGTGATGCCTCGTACAACGTCATTTCCATAGAGATACATTGTACTATAACAGCATAGACTTCAGGGCAAAGTCAAGGAAACAGATAGGAAACTGACAGAAGTTTAAGAAATCATTGTCTAAAGGCTAAATACAAAAACATGTCAAACAACCCCTGATTTTAGGGGGCAAAGCATACAACAAGTTTTTAACTTTGAAAACTTTATGAAGTGCAGGTTTAAAAGTTAACATGTCCCATCATGCAGCACAGTGTTAATCTGCAGCCATGCGGCCGACCATCCATTTTGTACAAGCAACTGTAAACAATTACTGGATGGAAGCAAGGATAAAATGGATGCCAACATGTCCCATCATGCAGCACAGTGTTAATCATCCAAACAGCAGCAAACACCAAACAACTGCCCACCCCATCAAACAGTGCCCGCCCAAAAAATTATGGAACAATTATGGAACATGCAATCTGTTTTTAAAAACCACAACAGCAAACACCAAACAATTACCCACCCCACCAAACAATTGCCCTCCCCCATCCACCTCCCCACCCCAATCCAATCCAAAACAGAAAACCTCATTTACCTGCCTTTCCACTGTGCCAAAGAATGATCCAAGAACCTGAAGAATGCTGCAAAAATCCCAGGAATGCTTCCAAAAATTCTGATGAAAAAATTCAAACAAATTCAAAATCGCGCTCAAAACCACTCCTAAACACTCTTTGCCTCATGCAAAACCCACAAGAGCAATGCACACATGCATCCTGCCTTTTATACTGTCTAGGCACAATGCAACCTGGGAAAACCCTATAAATCCAAGGGTTAACCGTTGGAACTTGCTATACGTTTCTACACCCATCCATCCTATCCCGTTTCAAGCCTCCTGCAGTCGCCTGAACCCGATCTGGAGGTTACTGCAGGGTTGAGAAAGGCGCCAATGGGGCAAGAGCCCCACGAATGCAAAAAAGAAAAAGATCTTCACTTCCCAATGTTCTCTGCGCCGTGCCACACCACAGCCAATCAGGCTGAGAGGTGAGAGCAAAAAGAACATTGGGAAACGTAGCAAGGCCAATTAAAATCGAGCCACAGAAAAAAAAATGCCGCATGAACGCAAACCAAAAATGCAAAACTACAAGTCCCAGCGTCCTACGCACCGTGAGCACGCAGAACACTGAGAAAGCTGGTGCATGAAAAATAAACTTTAAAAATGCAATGGGAGCGGAAGTCCCCAGCAGGGAGACGTAGCACCTCACAGCCTCGCAAAACAAAAAGCCACAAAAATCTACTGCAACACACCTGCCAGCCTTCTTTCCCGGAACAACAGGGAGAAGAGGGACTCCCTCTCCTCCACGCTACCCCACTGAAGACATGGCGAGAGCCCCGCCGGCCTCAAGGAAAGTTGAGCCGGGGTGGAAAAAAACTGCCTGCATACTCTGGTTAGGTAAGCCAGGAGAGAATGTAGACAGAGAGGAGAGAACCATCATCAGGCAGAGATAGCTCTTCTCTGCCTCCTTCTCCCCCGACCTACCTAACGAACCTTCCCAGGGGAAGATCCAGCTGACTGCTGGCTCCTCCTTTCCCCCACTGCTGCATTGAAACCAAAATTCGAAGCAGCAATGGGGAAAAGAGGAAGCGACAGGCAGCCCGTTCTTCACGCAAAAATACACAACAACAACAAACACAAACATTAATAAAAATTAATAAAACACAAATAAATCAATAATTAAAAAACCCATTAATACACAAAAAAAGAAAACAACAAAATCTACAAACAAAAACATCCACAATTCCAGAAAAGCACAGACAGATCACCTAACTACAGCATGAGAATACCTAACTCTAACAACACAACTACCACAAATTACACAAATAAACAACAACGAAATCACAAAAATTAAACAAACCAGAAATAAACAAACCAATTAAACAAACCTAAAACCCAACCAAACCACAAAAGAACAAACAGAAACACCTCCCAGCCCACCACCACAAAAACAAAACAAAGAAAAACCCCAGAAGAAAGCAAACCAGAGAACTCACCAGCACGTCCTCCCTCCACGAGATAGGAGCAGAAATGAAGAAACAAAGACTACTTACCAGAAGAAGCCCCACCTAGAGGCCAGGAGAGAAAAAACACGTGAAAGGAAAACAAAACTACTAACAGCCCCACCTGCAGGGCAGAATATTAAAAACAACTCAAAAACAATAAAGTCCCACCTAGAGGCCACAAGAGTAAAAACAAGTAAAAAACATAACAATAAATCAGAAGTTTACACAAATAACAAACATATGTTAAATAAGTAAAATAAAAAGATTTATAGCATCCTCTGTTGAGTTTTAACTCAAATAAAAACCCAAAACATTTAAACACAGTTTAAAAACAATGAATGTAAAAAACATGTACTTTTTCATTTTTTAAAATATTACCTATGGTACAACTATTAACAAAAAAAAGTCACATACTAAAATGTTATTATATCATCCGTTGTTCTTTTTCTAATCCACAAAACCCCCCAAAAAAGCTGATTACAGTTTATTACAGCCTGGCAACGCTGGGCAACGTATGCTAGTGCCTCATACAAAGTCGTACCAACATTTTTCAAGGAATTAGGCAATATTGTATGCATTCGATGTTATATGAAGCGGACTTAGTATGAGGTATTACTGTATCTGAAATGATTCTTTGCCAAATTCAGTTCTCTTAATACTATTTTCCCCCCAATAAGGATGCTTATGTTTTTCAATTAAAAAGGTATGATGGGACATCCCTGGTCATCCTCTTAATCTCTGGTTCAAGTAAGCTCCAATTTGGGCTCTGATTTGTGTGTGTATGAGTGTGAAAGCGCGGTGCCAAAATGGCCGCCGTGCTCTTTGCGGCCCCCCCCCCGGACTCAGACATCCGGGTGAGTTAGGGGGTGTGGCCAACCCTCTATAAAAGGGGTGGCCACGAGGCAGCCGAGCTGCCATTTTAAAATAGCGACGGAGAGGAGAAGTTTTCTCCATCGCCGTTTCTTCATTTCCCCCTTGCTCCTTCCCGGCTGGGAAGGAAGGATTTTCACACGGAGCCTTTGGCTTGCTGGCTCCTCCGTGCCTTTTTTGCGCTCTTCGATCCCTGGAAAGGGATCCTGCTCCTTCTTTAAGATATGCCTCCCAAACGGAGGGCCTTGGCGACGAAGCCGTGGCCAACGGGGAGGACTTTTGGCCCTGTGCAATGCGGGGGGCAGCCCTCGGGTCGGAGGACCAGGGCTGCGCCCCTGCAGCAGGGCACGATAATGGTTTTACCTACCGATACCGGTGGAGAGGGGCAGGCTGGAGTATGGCCCTCAGCTCCCCAGCCTAAGGCCGGCCCTTCGGGGGCTCCGGCCCTCGGCCCGCAGTTGCCGGCCATGGGCCGGGACAATGGGGGAGGGTCTGGTACTGGCACACAGCACAGTTTACCTCCGGCCCCTCATGGGCCAGAGTTTGGGCATGGCCCTATTCTGGCCTGGGCTCTCAAATTGGGGATCCTGGTCTAATGCTTAGCGGGCCGTCCGGCCCACCTGGCCCACTTTATACTGGGGGTTCTGTGCGGTGCTGGAGGCATCCTGGGGATTACACACAAACCCGTGGGAGGGGGCCCTTCCTTATATACTGGGGGCCCTTCGTGGCCACCGGTTACCTTGACGGCCGCCACACTTCAACAGGCGGCTGGCCGGCTCGAGCTGCTTGAGACACTTCGGCCGTGCCTGCCGCTGTCTCGCAGCTCCCTGTTCGTCCTGAGCTACAGCCGGGGAGTGGTCAGATGTGGCTCCAGAGCTCGATTCCTGGTCGCGAGCTCCGACGCCCGCCGTGGGCCGGAACCCCCAGTGGGGGCGGCTCACGGGGGTGCACCTAGTGAGTATGGTTCAAGTTAATGTGGGGTTCAGTGGCCATGGCCTCGCCAATTCGAGGCGAATGGGCATCAGTTGCCAGCCTATCCCAGTGCCCCTTGGTTGCATACTGGCACGACATTGGGGGTGGGGGTTTCCGCCCCCGGGGCAGTGCCGGGCATCGCAGGGGCTGGCCAGGTCCCACTGCGTATGCCCCGTGTACCTCATGTGCCTTGCCGATGGCTGATTATTCATTGCCCCTTGGTGATCAGTTGTCCTGGGTCACAAGGGACAAGATTTGGCAGGGGGAGTACGTGGATATATTCTCCCTATGAACCGAGAGCCCACTAAGGAGGGGAGAGACGGATGGGGTGGCAGAGACATAGAGCTGTCCCACCGGAGTAAGCCACCATGCAGGGGGGTGTCCGCCCCCGGGACAGTGCCGAGCATCGCAGGGGCGGTCCGGGTCCTCCTGTGTATGCCCTTTATACAGGATGTGCCGTCGATGGCTTTGCCGATGGCTGGTAATTACTTGCCCCTGGATGATTATTGGCCGCAGGTCATGAGGGGTAAGGGCTGGAGGGGGACAGGTGGATATTCTCCCTATTGAACTGTGAGCCCACTGCGGAGGAGAGAGAGGGACAGGACGACTGAGACAAAGAGCTGTCCCATCGTCGTGAGCCACCGCGCACCTTGGGCCAACTGGTTGGTGGCATACTTTGTATATATGGTGGTATGCCGCAGGGCCCGGCCTGATTGGGACACCCTGATGGTTCCATCCATCGCTAAGATTTACAGGGCGATGGTTGACTGGATGGGCCCATAGCAGTTGGCTTACGGTGAGGAATGCGGATGAGGGTGGCTCTATACCCTGAGAGGAGGTGGGATGAGCACTGTCAGCAGTTGTGCTCGTGTACATCACTCCCACGTGACTGGTGCCTGGTGATAGGTACCATGGTGGCCATACTGAGCAGCGGGTTGCTCAGACACAGGCTCCACGTAACTGGTCGGGCAGGGGGTTCCAGCCTGCCTGCTGTGTTCGACCTGCTCAGCTGGCAATGTGTGTGCTAAGCGCCAGTGTCGTTACCGACTTGGTGTCACCTTTTGCGCCGGCCCTTATGCCGCCTCCGCATGCATGCGGGTTGGTTGGTTACGGGGCAGAGGTAGGGGTGCAGAGGGGCGATCAGAGCTCCGTCTAAAGAACTAGCCTTTACAAAGCTTCCCCCCTCCCCAATTGGTGTACTCAGGCGGGAGAGATGGCAATCAGCTCATCCAAGAGGGGATGGGGCGGGGTACCTGCTGGAGGGTTTTCCATGGGGCTTTTTGTATTCCATTCAGGGGTGTTAGGGGTCCCAGGATGCTACTAATCTGGTTCCCTTGAAAGGTAACGAAGAGGGGGCTCCACTGTGCACAGCTGAGGGAGTTGGGGCTATGAGAGTAGCGGGGCCCGTCTTGGAACCACCTTTCCTAAGTCGACTGTCTCCCCTATGAGGCTCGTACTGAGCTAGGACCGGGGTGAATGTCATTAATCCTCCATTTATCTTACCCTGTGGGTTATCCATTCAGGGATGCCATTCCTGATGACCTCGCTCAGTCAGGTACTCGTAGTTGGTTCGGCCCCTATGGGTGGCACGCTCACCCAGTCCTGGTGCTGTTCGGGCACAGTGTGATATGCACTCGGATTTCAGATTATTGCCAGTGCACCCAATGGACGTGCAGCTATTGGGTTTTTAGGTCCCGAGGGGAATTTTACTTAGATAAGGCCAACCCCTTCTGACTGAGTTAATACATGTTCAGCACTCGAACGATTCGGGATTTTCGTTCAGTGGGCCTTTCCTCATGGGTAGGGGTCTCAGTCTCTAGCCCATTACCTCGACGACTTTGGGTTCGGGGGTAAATGGGGCTTGGACACGTGCACACGTCTCCTCATTACATTTCAGACACTGAGGTGGGAACTGGGTGTCCCCCTGGCGCCTGAATAGACTGAGGGCCCAGCTACTAAGCTCACATTTCTAAATCGACTCTGTCGCGCGGGCACCCGGGTTAACCATGAACAAGGTGGCTTGGATCTCCGCGGCGATTATGGCATTGATTGCCAAACATAAAGTGTCCCCTTGTGAGCTACAGTTACTTCATGGCCACCTTACTTCGGCCTGCAGGGTGGTTCCGTTCGGCAGAGCATTGGCCAGGCGCCTGTGTGACAGAGCATTGTGACAGAGCATTGGCCAGGCTGGCCTGTTACAATGTCGACACAGGGTCCGGCTGATCAGGGGCATACGGGTGGGCCCTCTGGTCTGGCTCAAATTGCTCCTGGGTTTTAACGGGGTCTCTTCCTGGAGATCAGACCTGATGGTCTGCCCTAGATTTCAAGTACGGTCGGATACCTCCGGGTCCCTGACTTATGGGGGTTTACTCTGGGGGTGGGTGCACGGATCGCCTCTGTGATCTTATCTTCCTTGCGTTTCTCCCCATTTTGGGAGCACTACTGCTATGGGGCGATGAGTGGGCCTACTCAGTGGTCCAATTTAGGTGTGACAATGTGGCAGTGGTGCATATTGTCAACACCCAGACATGCAAATCCCCCAGGGTTAGGACATTAGTTTGTCTATTCCTTTTGAGAAGCCTACGCCTAAATGTGCTGTTCTGAGCCAGACATGTTCCAGGTATTAATAACGACATTGCTGCTGCTTTCTCCCGCCTGCAGATCCCCCGGTTCCGGGCCTTACTCCGGAAGCAGAGGGGTTCCACTCGCCACTCCCGGCCGATTTCGGACGTTTGGTGAGGAGAGGCGAACCGGGCATGTCATTGGCACATCGCACGCGTAAGGCGTATCACCGTGCGTTCATGCATCGTGTTTGGGAGGGGCGGGCACGGGAATGTGTCCGCCGCCCGTACACGCGTCACCCTAGTTCCCAGGTGTTTTGACCCACCTTGCACGAGGCTGGCATTACTTATGTTCAGATAGGTGTGAGGTGGCTCTTGGCCACGCAGCTACCACGGTAGCCTTTTTGGAGCGCTCCGCATCAGTGTGTGGTGCCAGAGTTGGTACCACCTGTGTAAGGCGGATGTGTCTCGTAGGGCACTGGAACTCGACAATGTCTCTGTCAGACATGAGTGGGCTCAAGTGGGGATACGGTCCTCACAGGTTGTTCAGCACGGCGTAGGCAGCAGAGTTAGACTGCTACAAAGTTTTATTGGAGACATCTGTCAGGTTGGTGCCCTACATGAATTTTCGACAGTGCCTGCTGCGTGCCCCAGCCTGTTTTTCTGCCACCAGGATAGGTCTACCCTTGCTGAAGTAATGTTACAGAGGGTGACCGGAGCCACGCTTCGCGGTGTGGGGGCCTGTTTTGGCACCCATTTATTTAGGATAGGCGTCGCATTGATCGCGGCTACGTTTGGAGTACTCGGAGGCCGACATGCGTGTACGCGCAATTTCTTATATGTACGTGCCCTCACTGTGTGAGTACCTAGTTATGACCTTAACCTCTTTTCCTCTTTTACAGATCCTGTGTGTCTCTACACACCGGTGGCAGTGGGGCTGGTGGGCCGCAGCTATGTACACTGGGCAGCAGTATATGCTGCGGCGACAGAGAGTGGACCCCGACTTGGGCTCTGTGCATCCGCACGTATGCGATGGTATGGTATGCGCGGCACAAGGGGGCGGGAACTGTTGCCATTCCTGATGTCCGTCGGGGATGCGGGACCGCACCTCGGTGGCAATGATCTTAATATGGATCACTGCTGTTACTAAACTGTCGAGGGGCTGTGACCTGGTGTTTTTATCACGTATGGCTTACACATACGTCGCTATGGTCTAACATCGTGCCGAGACACCGATTTAGGGGAGACGTGGATCTCCGTGGTTCGGACTGTTCCGGCAGTCAGTGGTCAGGGCTGTTGCTCAGTCCCTTGCTGAGCATGGCTGGGAGACAGCCATTGGACACCTGAGGATAGGCTTACAAAAATTTTGCTGGTAGGCAGGGGAAGGGGTCCACCTGTCGGCTGGAGGTATGTACCTCGTTCTGGGTGTGGTGCAAGCAGGCCTGGCAACTGAGCTGACGGTCTTGGGGGGGGGGGGGGGGCGGTGAGTCATCATGGACGCCTCCACGTGTGGTGGGTAGCACTGGTAAGGTAAATATTTATGACCCATAGGTATCCGGCAGGTTCACAATTGACTGGCCAACACTTAGACAGGTACAGGTGTAATAACGTTGACCAGTCAATGACGAACCAGGCAAGGGGTGATGGCAGGAGCTTTTCAGCATGCATCACCCCGTGATTTGACGGATACACGTCAGAGGGTGGGGTCAGTAGATAGTTTATTGACTACGGTCAACAATTTGTTTGTGTCAACAAACAAATTGATACAAATGGATACATTGTAGCCAATTGCCGTTGGCAATTTTGGGAGGAACCTTACCAGTGTTACTGCGGCCTGCTTGCCTTAAGAATTATAATTGGATGAGTACCAATTGAAAGTTATAATTCGGACTAGGGCATTATGCAATAAAAGTGGCCCAATGCCTTTATCCATATACCGGTGTCTGAGTCTTTCTTTGGGGGGTGCGCCTGCAATGTGTATGTGTGCGTGTACGTGTGCATGTGCATTTGTGGTCCTTTTGTCAGAACCTAAGCTTTTTAATCCTTATTTGAAGCTTAGCCAGTTTACTAGGTCAGTTCAGACTCATTTCAGTTCATGAGCTCTACATTTCTAACATGTGAAATTTATATCTTGTATTCAAGTCTAATATTGAATCTGCTTTATTAGTGAAGGGATCCATGGACTGGCAAATATTATTAAACAATCATGATTATTAATTCAGTATGGAGTACACAAAAGGAGCCTCCTCAAATATTGTGGTATTTTTAACCATAATTGGGCATACCCTGAGCAATGGCCACCTTGTGCCAGCTAATCTTTCTCACACTAGGTCAGGCGAAAGAAACTGCAGAATGAATTCACCTAAAGATGGCTTCATTTTGCCAGTTTCACGTCTGACCTAGACATGGAAGGAAAAAAATTAATTCAGTACAAGTATCAGTGGATGACCAAAATAAAATTTGTCCTCATACAGCGATAGAGTCACATAAAGAAGAACCTTCTGCCCAAATCTTCATGTTAGGTAAGTCTTAAAAACAGTTTTAAAGAGTTTGTAACCTTGTAAACTGCGGTGGCATTTTAAAGACTAACTGCTGTTTTTTAATGGTAGTTTTTGTGGATCAATGGGGATTAGTGGTTAAGACACTGAACTTGATGACTGGACGGTCGGCATGTCAGCAGTTCGAAACCCAAGTGCTGCATGACACAGTGATCTCCCGTCTCTGTCCCAGCTCCTGCCAACCTAGCAGTTCGAAAGCAAGAAATTGCAAGTAGATAAATAGGTACCACTTCAGTGGGAAGGTAAACAGCATTCTGTGCATTCCAGTGTCTAGTCATGCCCGCCAAATGTCCATGAAAAAATTTGCAAATGCAGACAGCACTTTTGGCTATAAACAGAGATGAGCACTGAACCGTAGAGTTGGATACAACTGGCTGTCAAGCAAGGGTGACCCTTAGCTTCACCTAAACTTGTAGAGTCTTTGCTATACTGTATGTAGCTGGCAACCCACAGGGACCAATTTGCTTGTTTATTTGTGGTCTAAATTCAAGGTTATACCACAAATGAAGTAGAATTTTTCCTTGTTGCATTTCAAAATGCAATGTAACGTACATTTCAAAAATAGTTTACTTTAGTTATATTTTTAATTGTAAAACAGACATAACAATGATATAACTCATTATGCATAAAATTTGCTCCCAAACTTTAATCCAATGAAAGCCTTAAAACAACTGAAACCAGATGCACAGTCTTTTGCTATCATTTAGGTACATTCTTATTTCTGTGCTTAAAAGTATAATGAAAAATATAATTCTTTGTAGTGGAATCTAAAAGCTCACTCACAGATTATATAGTGGAAAATGGTTTACTATCCCATTATGACTGTATAAATTGTTATCCTAGTCGCCCAGGCACAGAATTTCAGACATACAGAAGTCTTGCAAAAATAAACTCCCACACATTTATTTCTGCCTCAACAATATACCAGCTTTCTTTCTGGCAAGATGGGTGTTAGTTTCCGAGGAAAGTTGACTTTGCTTTAGCATAGTAAATAAAGAATTCCCACAGAGAGCTATCCGGAGGAAAGCTCTAAAAAAATATCCAAAAGACCAATAGATACATTAGGTCATATTAGAGGCCTTTGCTTATACTGTTTTTAGAAGACATTGTGACAAAAAAATTGTTGGCAAGGAAACAATAGTTGAGGTTTTTATTAAACTGTTAGCAGTGGTAGATTTGACACTGGTCTCCAAACACAATTTTACAAGGTGAGGAAGACACAGAGGAGGGATTTCTCTGTGCTTGCAATTTTCACTTAACACGATGAACCAAAGAAGCATTTTATTGGAAATAAATGTTGGTACAGTGGAACCTCATACAACAATCACCCCCTACAGCAATGGAATTGCATTAAAATTAGGTTGGGGTGGGGGTGGAGGTGGCATCCCGCATAACAATTTTCCCTATGTAAAAAATTGTACAATTTTTTTCAATGGGAAAAAACTACTTAGCAAAAAATAAAAAAAAATCATTGTACAATGCATTCCATAGGGAAAATTGCTATACGGTGCATGCATCGTATAGTAATTGTTTCGTACAACAATGAGCCCTGTAGAATGGATTAAAATCGTTGAATGAGGTACCACTGTAAATTCAAAGAAAGGAATGTGTGGATGATGGGATTCAGAAGAGTGTTGAGCTTTTGGGTTAATACCTGGGGTAGAGAGAGGAAAGTATAACTCACTGAATCAACAGCCAACCAGTACAAGGTTTCACTATCTTTATATGAGAAATGGGAATATTTAACCACTTGTCACTTGATTTTAAGGTCTGTTGTTGTGGATTTCAGTCCATGTTTTGTATGAAGAGACTTAAAATACTTTAAGAGCTGAAAATTCAATGACATATCTGCCCTTTATTCAAGCTTTTCACAAACACTGTTAAGGAGGTATTGTTAAAACAAGATTCACCAGACTTTGGGGCAAATTATAGAAACTACACTCCCATTTGTAAAATAATACACTGAGATTAGAATACTGACTGTTGAAATGAAACTTATTTTTCAAGGGGAGAAAAACCCTGGTAGTGAACAGCAGCAAAAGCTTTTTTGATCCAGGTCCAGCTTGAACATAAGAAAATTTAGTTTGCCTATTGTATTAGAATGGATTAAGCTTTCTAAAGTGCTTGCTAATTTTATCTGCGAATAAGCCATTTAGGGGCAAAATAAAAAAGATATGAAGAAAATGCAGGATTATTATTAATATTATTATTCCTTTTAGTGTTACTATATTGTCCAGTTGGTTTGATTTTAATTGGCCTTTGGTCATAACATCAAGTGCCCATTTATCATATCTGTTGGCACAGATTCTAAACTTCCCTTCCTTCTTTCTTTGCAAGTCTCTGGCTTCTTCTTCTTTCATGTCCCACTCAAACTCTAGACTGCCAAAATGAAGCCACTTTCTTGGTTTTATCCTTGGCTAAACTTAAGTCCTCATTGGTGCATGTTTCTGGCAGTAATCGGCAGACCAGTAAATGAGCCGGAATCTGTATCTCTCCACATTCACACTGTGTATTTTTGTCTGCCAACAGCCTCCTCTTGAGCATGTTAGTCTTGCATTTAGGGACTCCAACTTTCAGTCTATTCTGGGTCCTCCAAGTGAAGTTGGGGAGGTTGAGTTCCTCAGCTATATCCTCCTTTAATGTTTTTCCTTCTCCAGTGAGCTTCTTCCTCTATCTTCTAATTTGGTTTTGTTCTTGTGTACCCTTAAGAATGTTTTTGTCATAAAGCTCTTCCTGTATCTGAGCCAGTGGACTTATTTATTTATGGCTCATATTTGTTTATGGTCATAAGAACGCCACCGCCATCACCAAACTTTTCCCTCAGGGGGGAAGGAGGAACTGTTACCGGACTTTTTCCCTTAGCTGTTCAGCCTGGAGGGAAGTGGACAAGTCTGAGTTTTTGCAATGTTTTTTTTTCTCCCCCCCCCCCCGTGTATTGCTTTGAAACGTGTATTGTTTTTGAAATATGTATTGCTCTTGAATTTTTTTTATATTGTGTTGATGAGATATTTTGTAACTGTAATTTGTAATACACTATTTCTTTGTCAGCTGCCAAGAGTCGCATTGCGAATGGGGTGGCATATAAGTCGAAATAATAATAATAATAATAATAATAATAATAATAATAATAATAATAATAATAATAATAATAATAATAATAATAATAATAATAATAATAATAATAATAATAATAATAATAATAATAATAATAATAATAATAATACAGTAATCCCCATTCTGAGGATGTCGAGGGCCATTATCTTGCTTAGTTCTCTCAGCATCCACTGATACTTCTCTCCTAACCTTAGTTGGAGTGATACCAACAAGAGGGTATATTTTTTCAACTGGTGTAGGTTTGAGGTATCCTGTCACTAGACCAGAGATTCCCAGCCTAAGGCCAATGAGCCAGATATGGCCCATGGCACCATTTCATGTGGCCCCATCTGCTCCAAGAGCATTTGAGAAACAAAATGGCCACCTCCTTTGAATCTGTTGGGACAAAATGGCCACCCCCATCATGCAGGCAGGGCACAATGGCTGTCTGGCCCTCAAAGCTGACTAAAAGAGCATGACCAGGCCCCCAACTTGAAAAGGTTGGGAACCCCTGCACTAGATGCATGGCTTCATTAACAGCAATGTCGACTTGTTTTGCATGTGTGGATGCACTCCATAGTGGAGCAACATACTCTCCTGCAGAGAAGCTCAGGGCCAAAGCTGATGTATGCAGCAAGGATGGTTGAGTTCCCCATTTATAGCTTGTGAGTTTCCTGATGATTCCTTGTTCTAACTGGCTTTTGTATCCAGGCAGTGTCGCTTAAAAGAGAGTGTCACACTGAGGTATTTTGGTGCTAAACAATGTGGTAATCAATTCCCTTGTCATGTAACATCCACCACAACCCCTGCCTTTCAGTTTTGAAAGTGGAAAGCACACACTTGGATCTTGCTTGGATTAGGCTTCAAATGTTTGATGGTGTAATATTGTCCTAATTCTTCAAGTGCTCCAGTATGTTTTTCACCTACTTCACCAAAGCTTGATCCTTGTATGGCCATTGCTGTGTCATTGGCATAGATTGGGGGCCAACCTTGGTGCCCCAGGTGTTCCTGGACTTTAATTCCCAGATGCCCTCATCAGTAGGTGTGCTTACTTGGGATTCTGGTAATTGCATATGCAAAAAGAAAAAACGGCCATGGGCAATTAAGACTGGACATTTTCTA
Source organism: Bradypodion ventrale (assembly GCA_035047345.1). Taxonomy (NCBI): domain Eukaryota; kingdom Metazoa; phylum Chordata; class Lepidosauria; order Squamata; family Chamaeleonidae; genus Bradypodion; species Bradypodion ventrale. Next base: position 255,537,621 of record JAWDJE010000003.1, read on the forward strand.
ATAATAAAATATTTAATCTGTATATCTGATGAAAATGATGTCTTCTTTTTTTCAATGGTTTGTGCAATTTCCTCAATTTCTTCAGATTTCCCACCCCCTTGCAAGCCAGAGGGCAGTGGGGAGAAAATTCCTGTGGTATTGTTGTGGACGTTTGTGAGCTTTTCTATCAATAAAAGGTGATGACATATTCAACAGCCATCTTGTGAATATATCACCAGAAGTTCACACCAGTGGCAAAATGTCATTCTTTTTTCCTTTACATGAAACAGCAATAAAAATGTCATTTCTTCATAGGGTTCTCCTTGCACTGGTTACTATATAAGCAACGTGAAAGCTTAGAAATACTAATAGAAAACAATGCAAGAATTAATTGCTTGATTTGCATAATAAATCACCACATTGAATTGCATGATATGTAAATTATTTGTATGTGAATTATTGTATGTGATTCTATAATTAAGGTATAATTAAGGTACATGAGGTATTTAAAGGAATGGTTTTGCCAGTTCTACACTCCCAGCGAGTTTCCATGGCAGAGCTAAGGAAGTGAACTCAACCCTTCTGAGTCCTAGTCTGTCACTCTATCCAGGACACTGCACTGGGTATTATTATTATTAAGTAAATACAGCATTTACATCTATCGCTGGGCTGGACACATTTCTCAAATGACAGATGGGCGTTGGACAGAGGCAGTAACCAAGAGGCATCCCAGAGACATTAAAAGACCCCTTGGCAGACCCCCTAAAAGATGGCAAGACCCAATCGTGAAAAGTTTTGTTCAAACCTAGAGAAGAAGAGCATGACAGCAAAAGTAATAGAAAGTGAGGCATGACCAATAGTCTGGTCAATCGAGGAATTGAAAATACAGCATACCCCCCAAAAATGTGCCTATTTTTGTGCTTGCACCCCTACCCCCCAAAATATGAACTGGAAGATTTGGAAAGGGTTAAGCAGATCTCCATCTCACCTGCCTGTTCTCCCTTTTATTTAGAGACCATGTGTTTGCTGAGATAGTATCTAGTTCCACCCTAAACCTTTGTAAACTGACAAATATTTCATGCCAAGTTTGTGAGGTGAGAAATAAGCAAAAACACACATATGTCAGTTGACACAGTATCTCAGCAGATATGGAGTGGTTTAGGGATAAACAATGCAACATTTGGAGGTGTTTAATGTCCAAAAGAGAATGATTTCATTCAGTCCAGCATCTGGTCTCATTTCCTGGGGAACTGTTCACAATTTGTTACTGCTAGCAATTGCAATAGATATGCAGACTATAGAAGAAAATACATTTATTTTTTAAGTATGCCCCAAAACATTGTTAGAACACTTATATTTCCCTAAGGAAAAGATGTGAGGCCTGCCTCGGGGAACTGAACCCCTTTTGCTTAACAACAGCCCCCAGTCCCTGGCTTCTCCTTGTTCAGAGGTGCTACCTTGCCATGGACTGATCCAAAAGTAAGAGAAGTACAGGTAAAATATAATGAGCATGTCACAATTATTTGATATTTACTGGTGGAGTGCAGTAGGCAATTTCTGAGCTTTTGACTGCCGAGGGGGACTAACAAATCACTCCAGAGCAGTGTGGTTCCCAATCTTTGGGTTTTGGACTTCAATTCCCAGAAGCCTAAGTCAATTTCCCAAAGCACTGATCAGCCAATGTACTGACTAAGTTTTCTGGGAATTGAAGTCCACCAGTGTTCCATGGAACATAGTTTGGGAACCACTGCTTAGAGAGTGCTAACGAGGCAAAAGAACAGAAACTTACTTGTTGCTTACATAGAAAATCGATTTGAGAATAATGCAGACTAAAAGTTTTCTAAACTGTGCTATAGAATGGTTTAGACCTTACAGAGAGAAGGAAGGAGGGGGGAAAATTCCCAAAGTATCAATATATAGGTAGATTTAGTAAAGACAAGAGGGTAAAACACCAAGACTGCTTATTTGCCGTCTCCCTGGACTTGATCTAGATAGATCATTTATTATGTGCATTGATTCTCTATTACAACAGGATACTGCTGGGGCAAAAAGACACAAGAGGTGATCTGAAAAGAAGAAAGATATGTACAGTTGGATAGGACTAGCAGAAATGAAAGCGCGGCACCAAAATGGCCGCTGCGCTCTTTGCGCCCCCCCCCCCCACCCGGACTCAGACATCTGGGTGAGTTAGGGGGCGTGGCCACCCCTCTATAAAAGGGGTGGCCACGAGGCAGCCGAGCTGCCATTTTGGAAAAGCGACGGAGAGGAGAAGTTTTTCCCTCCACCCCTCCCTAGTGAACAGTGTGATATTTTGGTCGCTTCGGGGCCGGGTGGGAATTTTTGGCTGGAACCTACAATTGGCCTCCTGGTTCTGGCTTTTTTGCCCATCCCACACTGTTGCTATGGTTTGATACAGGGGCTTTGCTATTGACTTTGGTCACATGGGCGGGTAGCACTGGTAAGGTAAATATTTATGACCCACAGGTATCCAGCAGGTTCGCAATTGACTGGCCAACACTAGATAGGTACAAGTTAGTTAACGTTGACCTGTCAACGACGAACCAGGCAATGGGGTGATGGCAGGAGCTCTTCAGCATGCATCACCCCGTGATTTTACGGATACACGTCAGAGGGTGGGGTCAGTAGATAGTTTATTGACTACGGTCAACAATTTGTTTGTTGTAAACAAACAAATTGATACAAATGGATACATTGTAGCCAATTGCCATTGGCAATTTTGGGAGGAACCTTACCAGTGTTACTGCGGCCTGCTTGCCTTAAGAATTATAATTGGCTGAGTACCAATTGAAATTTATAATTCGGACTAGGGCATGAATCAATAAATGTGGCCCAATGCCGTTACCTACATATACCGGTGTCTGAGTCTTTTTTGGGGGGTGCGCTTGCAAAGGATTACTGACTCTTACATGGGATCTTCCATGAAATAGTGAAAATGAACTGGCAACTGGGTACAGGAATGCTGTTCTTGGTGTTTGCTGTCTAATCAGACTGATGAAAGCAAAGCACTGGTGTATATACATATTTGTTCTGATCATGACTCTTAGGGTCTTCTTATTTTATGAATTCTTTAGTCATCTGTAAGTGAAAACAACTATTTAATGTAAGGTTCCCACATTGAACTCATAGATCTGGCATAACGTCTGAAGGCAATTCCCCAGAAAGCTCTACACCTTTAAAAGCCAAAATGATCTACTCCTCAAAAAATCTGTTCTGGTCACCTTTGGGAGACCAGTCCAGTTCACACCAATGAAGGTCAGTGATGAATTTCTACTTTGGAATGACAACTCTGGAACACAAGAGGCATGGTCTTGTCAAGGAAGACTAAAGGGGGCAATATTACAAAACTCAGTATGTCAAAGAAAGAGAAATGTTTTCCCAATGTTCAACTTTGTGGGTAATATTTTGTGATTTAAAAAAGGCTGCAGACAAATTGGACTCTTGGCAAAAATGACAAGTTACACTGAAATTTCCACATCTTTCCTCAAGAATTGCAAGAAGAGAGCTTGCTGAAAGCTTTCATTAACATCATAAGACAATGTTTATTAAGGGAACCATTGGCAAATAAATGTGCTGGTATAACCAACAGAATAAACCTGGCACATTTTCATCTAATCAGCATAGTAGGTTTTAGAATCAAGAATAATAACATCCATATGAATATTTATAGGGGCTCAAGTCCATAAAGAACCACTTGAAAGATGGTGAACAAGCTGCTGAAATGACATCCCATGCCTAACTCTGATCCAAGAAACCAGGCAGTCCAATCTGCCATGGAAAGAATGATCATAGCTGCATAGGAAGTTGGAAGCTTACAGAAGATAAATTGTGCGTGCACAATCAAGAAAAGTGAATAAGACCAAGGACAGAACAAAGCAACAATCTGCTAACACTAACACATTACTGCAGTGCTGGGAGACAATGCATTAGCTTTAACACTCAGACAGCAAAACAGGCACTTTTGCATTAGGAAGTGGACTAGTAAACTATTGCATCTAATCCTCTAAAAATAAACTGTTAAAAGCAATGCTAAATGGTCAACATTTTAGCAACATTTTCAGAACTTTGCTTTTAGAAGATTAGATGCAACACTCTGTTTATCTCTCTGACATAAAAATAATGCTCTGATGAGTTAATGCTAATTTACTATTTCTGAGCTCTGGACATATCTTCATGGGGTGAGGGGTGGGGGGAATTGAAAGCGTGAGAGGAATTTATATAATAGGTGTGATAACCCTGACATTAATTTAATGTGGAATTATTTTAAGGAACTCTTTGGACAGTCCATCCCAGGCATGTGTGATTTATGCAGACGCTCATGAAAGTCAGGGCTTTCAGTTATGATCTACATCTCAAGAAACAAACTAATGTTCTTTTAGAATAACATACCTTTTCTTGACAATGCCACAGCCCTCTTGAATATGTTATGCCTTAGGGTTTTACCTGAGGGCTGCATGGGGACATGAAAGACTCATTCTGGTGTCCCCTGACCGGAGTTTCTCCAGCAAAATCCTTTCAACCCAGAGTAATCTCTGACATTGAAATTATTATTACTCTATAGTAATCTTGTCCTGTTTGGGGACCACTATGTCAAGGAAAGACATATGGATCCGTTCTTTTTCAGTAGAGACTGCAAGTCACCAATTCAGTGGAGAAACATTGTATTATCACAGGGATGGCATTCCAGTGCAAACATATCAGGCAAGGAGCAAAACAAATATATAAGATAAAATATATTATAAATAAATACAAAATATAAGATTTTATATAAAAATATAGCAGTCAGTCAATAAGGTGCCACAACTTTTTTGTCTTCTTTCTTTTCTGACATTCCTCTATTTTGAATCATCATCATCATCATCATCATTCATTCATTCATTCATTCATTTATTCGCTAATTTATATCCTGCCCTCCTGGTGGAAACACCACTCAGGGTGGCTAACAACAAAAGGTGAAAGGGAAAGGGGGAAAAATACAATAAATAAAATTACAATATAAAACATTTAAAACAACAACAGCTAAAAACAAGACCCCAAACCCCCATCTGAAATCAGTATGAAAACACATAAACAACAAATAATCTTTAAAAAACCAATCCTCCACACCCTCACCCACATTAAAACAGAGTTACCAAACCATAGAGGGTCCCACCAGGATAAACCAGCCAGCTGGCTTGAGTGGTGAAGGGAATCATGCCCTACACCCGCTGACATAGCCATGTCTTCAGCATCTTTCTAAAAGGGAGTAGTTTCATTTGGAGACGCAGCTCAGGTGGTAGGAGGTTCCACAGGGCTGGGGCTCTCTTCCTGGTCCCAGTAAGATGTACTTATTTCACTGAAGGGACCAACATAACAACAACAACAATAATAATCCATTTCTAGAGTTTTGTAGATACAGTACTCAGAAGTGGTTTATCATTCCCTTCCTCTGGGGGCACTCTAGGACTGTGCAGTTTGTCCAAGAATAAATGGGCTGGCTCCTCTCACAGGAGGCACAGTGAGGAATTAAACTCCCAAGTCCCAACTTCTGACTCGGCAGCAAGATACTGTGCCTAAGTCACTGAAGCTACACATTGTGGCATCTTATGATCTACTACTGAATAAAATAGCAATTGAGAATGCAACATGTAAAATAAACTCCCTGACAGGGTCTCTCCAGATGATCTGATTAGTATTTCCCTTTATTTTGAATTAACTGCCATGGGTAGCCCCAAGCCTCTAAGGCACCCATAGTAGGGAAGGCTGGGGTAAAGCTATATCATTAGGCAAATGATACAATGAGAAACATCTCTCTCTCTCAGATCATAACACTTAATCCTGTTCTTAATGACAAAATGATAGCTACCTTTCTATAATTTCATCTGTAAACCTTTTAATGTACATACATTAAAAACACACACAACACATACACACATGTTTTTGGAACTACAACACAAGTAATTCAAAACCACAGTGAATCATTGTCTCATGGAACATTTTTATCTGCATGAGTATGCTCTTGAATCCACACATCACTTTACAGCCAAGATTAATATATACTGTAACTAGATTATTTCAAGAAAACTACGCAGTGTTAACATACACAATAACCTCATTCATCAGTTAGGGAGCCTATTTTGGTTGCAGTAGAGGAAGGCAGCTCTTAAAGAGTCCAACATTTGTAAGATTTATCCCAATCACAACACTTAGTGAGACATATGCCTCAATTGGCACTTGCTTGATCTATAACCATGTACCAAAAGCTATCCCATTGAGGCTGAAACACAGCTGGGATAAAAATTCCAACTGATAGAGACTTCCTGGCTCTGTGATTCTGAAAGAGAGAGTTTAGATGCAGAGTATGAGTCATTAGGACTTTGTCCCACACAACCAGTCCCATACTGGTATTTCAAGGCTGAAAGGAGCAGTCAGAGCTGTGGTAGTTTAAATGCTTTACTCAATGTTTTCATCAGAAACCAGAGGATGCAGACACATAACCATTGCAGAGTTTTCTCAGTGTGAAAGATTTCATCAGGTCCTCCTAGCCTTGAATGCAGAGTGATGACAGAAACCATCAATATTTTCATGAATGTACATCAAATGTGCCCAAAATATATTCAGTACAGAGTTGTCTGAGGGCTGAATGGGGACATGAAAGGATCCTCTGATGAGTTAATGCTAACTTACTATGTCCATTGGGAGCCCAAAAATTACTTTTCTCAGGTTCTGGCTCTTCCAGGCTGCATGTGGGCAGACCTGGCATTGCAGCCATTTTACAACTTTTGTGATGGCTTACCCCTGTTTCTAGAAGACAGGAGATGGTCCTTAATGGCCAAAGCCATCAAGGAAATGGCCCTGAGTTGGCCCAGCTATCAAACTGGCTTAGGTCTGTGAAAGAGGGGCAGAGTTTAGGATGAGGTATGGATGGAGCAAATGATTTCTTAATCTTCCTTTTGTTTTAGTCTATAAAACTGCCTGTACTCCTGAACTGCTTGTCTTCTTTTCTCTACCCATCTCTTGAAAGAGGGTGGAGAGCCCTTCCGAGCCCGGGAGCCACCATCTCCAGCCGGGCCAGGGAAGAGGAGGAAGATCAGCCGGGCGGGGGGAGGAGGAGGCCAGCCATTCGCCCCACCGAGAGCCCTTCCAAGCCCGGGAGCCACCATCTCCAGCCGGGCCAGGGAAGAGGAGGAAGATCAGCCGTGCGGGGGGGAGGAGGCCAGCCATTCGCCCCACCGAGAGCCCTTCCAAGCCCGGGAGCCACCATCTCCAGCCGGGCCAGGGAAGAGGAGGAAGATCAGCCGGGCGGGAGGAGGAGGCCAGCCATTCGCCCCACCGAGAGCCCTTCCAAGCCCGGGAGCCACCATCTCCAGCCGGGCCAGGGAAGAGGAGGAAGATCAGCCGGGCGGGGGGGAGGAGGAGGCCAGCCATTCGCCCCACCGAGAGCCCTTCCAAGCCCGGGAGCCACCATCTCCAGCCGGGCCAGGGAAGAGGAGGAAGATCAGCCGGGCGGGGGGGAGGAGGAGGCCAGCCATTCGCCCCACCGAGAGCCCTTCCGAGCCCAGGAGCAACAACCGAGCGCCAATTGACAGAAGAAGGCAGAGGAGGAAAACCAGGGGGCGAGACTCAGAGACCCATGCAAAGGATAAGTAGCTGATATGAAAAATTTTGATGACTTAATATAATAACTCACCTAAAGACTTTATGCCGACTTAATATAGCAACTGACATAGAGACTGTGTTTAAAGTGTAATAATATGCATGATAATATGTTGTTTAAAATGTTCTACACTTTTTAAAACTGTGATAAACTGTATGAGGGGGAAAGATGGCGTAGACACCGGCAAACCACGCCACAAAGCTTGCCAAGAGAACCCTATTGACCAAAACAAAAGGCAAAACAAAGGGGCAGGCTAGGTGATACAGGATGCTTAGCACCACAGAGTGGAGGAAGGGGAGGGTTTAGTGTATGAAAACTAAGACACAGGACACAGCCTCGGGCTGGGTTAACTCAGGTTTATTGCATCGTGGACAGAGGGAACATGAGGTAATGGTGGATCGATAGCTCTTTATATACAGTAGTAATCCATTTGAACGTGGTTGCATGGTAGCCCATTGGCTACTGTCCGCGTGACGTCATTGCTGGTCACGCCCTTCTTGTCCAGGTGTAGGTGTGGCGGGAAAACTTCCCGCGCTGTTGCCTTTGATGAGTTTGGACCAAGGGAGCTTGGACGCTCGCTGCTGCCAGCTGGTGGTCATTAGCTCGCGTCCTATTACAGGGTTCATATGATACAGTTGAAGGTTACATTGTTGCTATAGGCACGGTTACATTGGTTCAGATACATTGTAATCCATGTGGAAGATAAAACCATTAGAACACAACACCCCTCCCCCCTAGGATGAGACAAAGTCTCGAGCCCACACTTAAACACACTCCCCCCCCCTAGGAGACAAAGTCTCTCAGCCAAGATGGCTTATTTCGAACACGTTGGGGTCTCGATGCAGGCTGCCTTTCCCCGGGTTTGCTACCTTTTCTTTGTTCCCTGGTTTCCTGTCCTGTAATTGGAGAGGGAGACTCGTTAGTGACTTGCCGCGGCTCCGCGGCGTTGTTTGGAGGTGTGCTCATTCTTAGGGAAGAACCGGGGGCATTGGGGGCTAACGAAAAACCCCTCTTCTCGCTTGGATGGGTGGGGGAACACTCCTGAAAACCCCCCCGGCTCGCAAACTCAAAATCAAAATTACATTCGGGGGCAGCGGTCGCGAACTCCTCTCCCCCTTCCCCGACCTCTGGTAGAACTGGCGTATCCAAAGGGTATGAGTCGGGGCCGCTGCTTCTGCCTTCCCCCCTTGCTTGGGACTGTTGTCCGCTGCTGTCTCCCCCTTGGGCTAAACGGGTGGGGGAGAACCCTAACGCTGAATCTTGTTGCTGCGCCCCACTGACTGGCCCACTCACTCGGTGCCTCAGTTGGTCTGCGTGCCTCCTCCAGAGGAGGCCGGTGCTAGTCTCGACCCGGTAGGACACTGGCCCCGTTTGTTCTACAACCGTCCCGGGTACCCAGGCTGGCCCTGCGCTGGCATAGTTCCTGCAGTGAACAGGGTCGCCGGCGGCGAAACCTTTCGAGACTGCCAACCCTATGTTTTTTCCTTTATCCTCGACTCTCGTCGGGTCTAGCCTGGACAGGATCGTGGTCAGTTTTCGCCGCATCAAGAGCTCTGCCGGCGAGTAACCTGACGCCAAGGGGGTCACCCTATACGCTAATAAGAACTGACATACTTGGTGATTTAGGTCCCCCGGGCCCATGCGCCGCAGCGCATCCTTTGTTGTACGCACCAGCCGTTCCACTTGGCCATTCGTGGCCGGGTGAAACGGCGCGGATGTGACATGCCGAATGGCGTTTGCCTCCATAAATGCCCCGAACTCCGCGGAGGTGAAACAACTAGCGTTATCGCTGACTAAAGTGTCGGGTAAACCGAACGTGGAAAAGACTCTCCTCAGTTGGCTAATTGTAGTGGCGGAGGACGTGCTCTTTACTGGGATAACCTCCAGCCACTTGGAGAACGCATCCACCACCAGGAGAAACATGGTTCCTCGGAATGGGCCAGCGAAATCTACGTGCACTCTGGACCATGGCCCCCTTGCTGTGTCCCATTCCCTATGCGGGAGCCGGGCCGCCTCTGGTCGGGATCCCTGGCATGCCTCACAAGTGCCGACCATGTGCTCAATGTCTGTGTCTAGCTGTGGCCACCAAAAATAACTCCGGGCCAGCGCCTTTGAACGAACGATGCCCGGGTGGCTGACGTGCAGCAGTTCGAGCACCCTCGGACGCAGGGACGTAGGGACCACCACCCGTTGGCCCCACAACAGGCACCCCCTTTCTAGGGACAACTCTAGCTTTTTCCGAAAAAATGGGTCGAATTCTGTGCTTGGGGACGATGCCGGCCACCCCTTCTGTACCCATGAACTAACTTTCTCCAGCGTTCTGTCCTTGCCTGTCGCCCTAGCAATGTCGGCAGGTACTATTGGGGGTGCGTCTAAGACCTCAATTAACAACACCTGGCGGTCTCTTTCTACTCTCGCCTTTTGGTCGTCCGACAAGGGCAAGGGAGATCTCGAAAGTGCATCAGCATGGCTGATCTCCTTTCCGGGCCGGTACTCCAACTCGTGTTGGTATGCGTTGAGAAAAATAGCCCATCGCAGCATCCTCGGGGACAGGATCTGCGGCGTGGGCTTGCTTGCCGTGAAAATCCCTAAGAGGGGCTTGTGATCAGTCACGATTTTGAACGGGCGGCCATACAAAAAATCGTGAAATTTTTTGGTTCCGGCTACTATTGCTAATGCCTCCCTGTCGGTTTGTGCGTAATTGCGCTCCGCTTGGGACAGGGACCTTGAATAAAACGCTACCGGGGCCTCCCTTCCGTCATCCAACACGTGGCAAAGCACCGCCCCCACCCCCACCGGGGATGCATCGCAGACTAAGACCACTGGCCGTTTGGGGTCGAAATGTGTCAGGATTGCCTCAGATGTTAGGAGTTGCTTTAGTTCTTTAAACGCCCTCTCGTGCTCGTCACCCCACATCCATGTCTCCTCCTTTTTAAGTAACCGATGAAGCGGTTCGGCCACGGACGCCTTCCGTGGGAGGAATGTATGGTAAAAATTGAGGAGCCCCAGGAATGACTGTAGCTCGGTTTTGGATGTGGGGCGAGGGGCCTTCTTTATGGCTGCTACTTTGGATTTAGACGGCTTAATACCCTCGGGTGTGATCCGGAACCCTAAAAACTCGACCTCAGTTTCGAAAAAAACACATTTGTCCTTCCTCAGTCTCAGCCCCGCTTTCTCGAAAACAGTTAGTACTTTATCCAATCTCTTTGCCAGTTCGGCCTCACTCCCCCCTGTTATCAACACGTCATCAAAATAAGGCAACACCCCCTCCAGCCCCTTCAGGAGGCGTTCCACAAGCGACTGAAAAAGGCCGGGTGCCGAGTTCACGCCGAACTGTAAACGCGACACCTGGAACGCCCCTTTGTGTGTAACTATCGTTTGTGCCGCGGCCGTGGCGGGAGTTACGGGGAGTTGCTGATAGGCTTGTGCCAAATCGAGTTTAGCGAAACACTTTCCCCCATTCAGCCTGGCCAAAAGGTGGCTGACCACCGGCACCGGGTATGCATTAGGGCGGATCGCCTTGTTAATTGTGCACTTATAATCAGCGCAAATGCGCACCTCCCCGTTGGCTTTCAGAGCTGTTACAATTGGAGTTTCCCACTCCGCGGAATCAACAGGAATAAGAATCCCCTGGCCCACCAGTTTGTCCAGTTCCGCCTCTATTTTGTCCTTGAGTGCGAACGGCACCCTGCGCGGTTTGAGTCTTATCGGGCGGACCTCCGGGTCTAGGTCGAAGGCTACAGGGGGTCCCTTGAACTTTCCAAGTCCTTTTTCAAAGACGGCGGGATGCGCATCGCAAACCGCTTGTATTGGGTCCCCTCCCACTGTATGCACTCCCCCTATGAACAAGCCTAAGGGCTGAAACCACTGCGTCCCTAGGAGGCTACAACTTCCCCCCTTAAGGACAACTAGGGGCAGTTCCGCAGAATGTCTCTTAAAGCTGACCCGAAACTTTCCGACCCCCAACACCGGAATGCTGTTTCCCTGTACATCTCGTAGCGTGGACCTCAACGTTTTAAGTTTGGGCCGCACGTGGGGGTCGATTTTCAAGAACTCTTTCTGGGGAATTATAGAATAGGAGGACCCCGAGTCAATTTCCATCCTAATAGGGGCCCCTTGTACTAGTACCTCAACGAAGTAATGGGACTGTCCCGCGGACACGCTGAACACTGGGGCGTCGTCCTCGCTGTCGTCCGAGACGCGGCCCACGCCGTCCTGCTTCCTCGTGGTCTGGGCGCCATCTTTGGACCTCGCTGTACGGTCCGGTCTGGTCGAACGGTCTTGTGACTGCCTCCGGCCCTCCTTCCGTTTTCTGCATGCCCTGGCGATGTGCCCCCGACGGCCGCAGGTGTAACACTCGGCCTTTCTGAATGGGCACCTCGCGCGCTCATGGGCCGCTCCGCAACCATCGCAGCGGCGCCCACCTTTTCGGACCTTCTGGACCTCCTCGCCGTCGCTGCCTTCCGTAGACGACTTTGAGGCCCGTCGGGTTGCGTGCACCGACTTTTCCGCCTTGCCGGCTCTAGGACGCCACTCACGCCACTGGTGCATCTCGTCCACCCCCGCATTCGTGGACTCCGCGGCTTCCGCGGCCTCTACGACCTCGGCCAGCGTGGGTGGCGGCTCCTTGTTCATCAAGCTGCGCTGCACCTCCTTGTCCTTCAGGCCACACAGCACGCCGTCCCTGAGGGCCATCTCTAGGTTGTCCCATCTACAGGGGCCGGCGGCTATCCTCATGGCGGTCACGAATGCCTCAACCGACTCGTCCGGCGCTTGGACTCGCCTCCAAAACGCGCTCCGAGCGGGAAACATTGCCCTCGAGGGTCGGAAACGCTCTCGCAGCAGCTTCATGATGTCGTCTGCCTTAAATTCGCTCACCTTCTTCGGAGCGATGATGCCCACCAGCGTCCGCTTGGTTTCTAACCCAAGCATTCTGGTGAGGATGGCCCTCTTCCTCTCCTCGTCGTCTTCTTTGACTTTGAGTTCCACCAGTGCCGCCTGGAAGTCCATCTCCAACAGCTCCCAGTCTTGCGGTTTGGTGATGTTGAACCCGCTCTGTGCCCTGGCTGTTCCTTGGGGATCCATTATCCCACCTTCGTCGCCAATTTAGTGTATGAAAACTAAGACACAGGACACAGCCTCGGGCTGAGTTAACTCAGGTTTATTGCATCGTGGACAGAGGGAACATGAGGTAATGGCGGATCGATAGCTCTTTATATACAGTAGTAATCCATTTGAACGTGGTTGCATGGTAGCCCATTGGCTACTGTCCGCGTGACGTCATTGCTGGTCACGCCCTTCTTGTCCAGGTGTAGGTGTGGCGGGAAAACTTCCCGCGCTGTTGCCTTTGATGAGTTTGGACCAAGGGAGCTTGGACGCTCGCTGCTGCCAGCTGGTGGTCATTAGCTCGCGTCCTATTACAGGGTTCATATGATACAGTTGAAGGTTACATTGTTGCTATAGGCACGGTTACATTGGTTCAGATACATTGTAATCCATGTGGAAGATAAAACCATTAGAACACAACACTGGGACAGGAAAGGGGGGGGGGAGAAATGCAATGTTGCAAGGAACAATACTGCATAGGGACATGGAATGTGAGATCAATGAACCAAGGAAAACTGGAAGTGGTAAAAAATGAGATGGAAAGAATAAGCATTGACATCTTGGGCATCAGTGAGCTCAAATGGACAGGGATGGGTGAATTCAGCTCTGGAAACCATTATATCTACTATTGTGGACAAGAAAACCTTAGAAGAAATGGAGTAGCCATAATTGTCAATAAAAGAGTGAGAAAAGCAGTAATGGGATACAATCTCAAAAATGACAGAATGATGTCAGTCAGAATTCAAGGCAAACCCTTCAATGTCACTGTGATTCAAATATACGCACCAACCACTGGTGCAGATGAAGCCACAATGGACCAGTTCTATGAGGACCTAGAACACCTCATAGAACAGACACCAAGAAATGATGTCCAAATTATATTAGGAGACTGGAATGCCAAAGTAGGAAACCACAACTGTTACCATGCTGATAAAAAAATAGTGCTAGTTTCACATATGCAGCCATTGGTGAGTTTTGAAATCTGGCCCTTAGATTGTTTAAATGCAGATTTACAAAGACACTTGACAAAGTGCACAATAAAAAATTTCTTCATACCTTTAAGATGTTTATATTAAAATTCATTGTAGGGGAGAAAGGGGAAGGGCAGGCAAAAAGAGACAGGGTAAATCAGAGATGAATATGCATTAATTTATGTTTCGTGTAATTAAGATATTTCCATATCAGGTTTTTTGTGTGCAACAGCTCAGTCTTACCCGTCCAAATTTATACCATGCGAAAGAGTGTCCAGATATCATGTTTTATTTGCATTGCTCCAAATTATTTCCCCAAAATATCTTCTGTCTTTTTGTTTCCATGGAAAACCCAGTATGGTAGGAGATATGGAGTAGCCCTTAAGGCCTTCAGTGTATAGCACCAGGAAGTTTCCATAGAGAAGCGAATGGAGGGTTATTTCAGTGAATTGCTGGGAATCAGGCATTAAATTACACCATAACTTAATCACATTTTATCTAGAAATGCTTCTTCAAGTGGTAAAAATTGTGTGTGATCATTATAACATGTTTTTCCCTTAGTTTTCTGACTGGGAAGAATTTACTTCCACATCCCTTTGGCCTGTGATGGCTAACCTTGACAGTCCAGGTGTTCTTGGACTTCAATTCCTAGAAGCCCAAGACAGCACTCCTACTGATCAGGGCTTCTGGGAATTGAAGTTCAAGAACAGCTGGAGTACCGAGTTTCACCACCACTGCCTTTGGCTCTCGACGGATTCCTACCAAGGATACATGGCAGATATGGATCCCACCTGTGGGATATGAAACCAGAATGGCCTTTCCTTAAAAACCAAGAGACAATATAGATCAGGAGAGGTGGGAAGGAGTGGAGTTATCCCATCATGAGATGAATTTTAAAAAATGCTGGAGAAGAACTTGGGCAGGTGGCAGAGAGGAGGAGGAAGAGACCAATATAGAACACTAAGTTGATGTGGGGTGAAATGGGGAGAAGTCTAATCCCACATGTATACTGGATACATGACATCAGAAGGAAGTGTTCTTTGAGATACAGTACATCTTGCTTTATTCCCTACTGAAAGAATTGACCCTAGCAGACTTTGGAGATTCTGTCAAAATGAGGTCAAATGAACAGTTGTGCCTGAAAGAAGGAGGAATCTGTTATGATAAGAAAACCAACACTCACCCAACTGTATCATTTGCAGCATAAGAGATAATTCAAGCACCAGTGATAGCTGGCTAAGGGCATCCAAGAAGTGAAGTAATGGTTAATAAATCATGACTGTTGATTGAACTATATGGATGCAGGGTGCAAGGAAGATAACTTCATCCCAACCTCTACAAGCAAACAAATGCTAGAACTCATTTCCCTGCAGAGAATATGGTGATTTGAACACTATGGTTGAGATTTGAATAATAGTTTTGAATGAACACTTGTTGGTTATGTTGAATACTTTCCAAGTCTACCTTGGGATAATGAATGACTCTGACATTTATTTTATGATTCCCATCCCTTTGGATGAGATATACTTGTTCACCATAATTATTGAAATCTACAAAGGTATACTTTGCAAGATGGCTTGCCATGGGCATGTACCTTGCATAAAATCTTACTGCAGGATGGGAAAAATGGGTTAATTCTGGAGAACTCTTATTCCCTTTAACATCTCATTTGATCCCAAGTAAAATGGACTTTGAGAGTGGATTCAAAGAAGGTATGGCATCACACATATTTTCTGGGAGGCAGTTTCTGATGTAAGAAGGAAATCAAGATAGAAAATATTTGAGGAAATAGACATTCACATAGCTGAGGAGGGTGAAGATGGAGTAGCAAAGATCATAGGCAAAGATCTCTCAAGATTTGAAAATGAAGAGGGTTGCCAACTGGCCAAAGATATCCTGGTTAGCTAATAGGCTAAAGAGACAGAAATACTGATTAACCGACTCAAATTCTGTTGCTGTAACTTACATTGTGCAAGGCTGATGATGCCAGCCACAGCAACGTTTCCCTCCAGAAATTAAACAGATCTGGCTTCTTTTTCAAACCTCCCCAGTCTCTCATATAATTCCTCTTATCACTGGGAAGCCACAGGAGCTGCAGGACAAGAAGGGGAGGTCTTTCTCAATAATTGCTACCACTAAGGTGACTGTACTGGTGGTAGTGATTTTTTTTAAATTTACAAACTACCATCTTCAGTTGCAAGACTGATGTTCAGGATCTCTGAACAATGTAGTTGTGAAGTCAGAACCTTTATATTTGATCCACAATCTGCCTTTTTACCAGTATCATAGGTAGCACTACTTGTGATATTATCTCCTGGGAGCTTTCAATTTCAGGAGGAATTTATTAATTTGAGATAAATACAGAGCCAAGGCATAACATTAAATTAAAATTCTCTATACAGCTGAATATCTGTTGCACATGTCCTGCCGCTGAATCATTTTTACAAGGATTCCATTAACTTATTTTTCTCCAAGAGTAGTTTATTGAAATTTCCACTTTGGCTTAGCCTTGTGGAGATTTTGTTCATCTGTTACAACCATCTCACTCCTGGGCCTCAGATGTAGAAGTCACAAATCCCACACAAACTCTGCTGAGGGTCTTTGAGTTTTTTTAAAATAGCATGACAAGAACTGGTTTGGTTGAAGCTTTCATAGGCAAAGCACAATTGAATTTACAACCATTTAGTTTTGGATTTGGTCCAAAGCTCAGAGAATTTCAGCTGTAGTGTTTTGGTTGACTTCCCTGGACCTTGGATCATGTCCGTTTAAAATTTTGCTTCCTTAGGGTTACATCACACATGACTTTCATTCACTAGAATGCTGACTTGCTCCCATAAGTATAATCCACACAAAAGATGCAATACCACACCTGTTTCTCTCCATGTGAGACAGGAGTATGCCAAAGAAAAGATTCCCAAATTCACAACAAAATTCTTTTTTTTGAAATTATTGAGCACGTCCTTGAGACACTATGTTTACTTCCAGAGTTTGTAGCCAATCTATCTATCTATCTACATTAGGGGCTGCAGTGGCTCAGTGGTTCAGAAGCTCACCTTGTTAGCTGGAAGGCCGGCAAGTGGGCAGTTCGAGACTCAGGTACTGCATGACAGATTGAGTGGCTGTCTCTGTCCCAGCTCTTGGGGACATGAAAGGTGCCTCATTCAGGCGTCCCCTGAGCAGAGTTTCTCCAGCAAAAATCCTTTCAACCCAGACTAATTTCTGACATGAAATTATTATTCACATTTATGCCTTGTCCTTTTGGTGCAGGCTTACAATGTATATGTACGAGAACAAACAAAACAAAACAAAAGCAAAATGCTGTAGCACTCAGAAGACTAAATGTTATGTTTTAACGTTAGCTTTTGTGGATCAAGTCCACTTCATCAGAACAAGTTCAAGTCAAGTTCATCATCAGACTTGATCCACAAAAACTAACATTAAAACATAACAGTTAGTCTTCAAAGTGCTACAACTTTTGTTTTGTTTTGTTTATTCTCTGATATGCATGAAACACAGACTAACACAGCTACTATTTTAAAAAACAACAATGTATATATACATTATTTATAATCACAGACAAAGTGCTTTAGCCTATATTTTTGGTGCTTTAGCCTATTTATTTAAAATCATCCCAATAAAAACACAAGAAACAAAGCCAGATGGGATACAAATCTTAAAACCATAGTAGTATTCAAATTAAAACACTATCTGTAGCAGTAAAAGGGGGTAATATCAATTTAAAAATCCAAGATCAACATTGCACCATTCTAATGATCTTATGGCCAGTGGTGGTGAACCTTGACACTCCAGCTGTTCTTGAACTTCAATTCCCAGAAGCCCTGATCAGCAGGAGTGCTGACTTGGCTTCTGGGAATTGAAGTCCAAGAACACCTGGAGTGTCAAGGTTCGCCATCACAGTTATAGGCCTTAAAAGGCTTGTTGACATGGATAGGTCTTAAGCAATTTATGGAATGTTTACAAAGTTGGAGCTGTTCTAATCTCTGATGGTAATTCATTCCAGAGGGTGGAAGCTACGGTGGAGAAAGCTCTCAATGTGGTTAAAGCTCTCTCTCTCTCTTTTTTGTCCCTCTGCAGTAGCTCAAGTGGCTAAGATGCTGACTGGGGGGGCGGAAGGTCAGCAGTTTGATTCCCGAGTACTGCAGGACGGAATGAGCTTTCGTCTTTGTCCCAGCTCCTGCCAACCTAGCAGTTCGAAAGAAAGAAATTGCAAGTAGATAAATAGGGACCACTTTGGTGGGAAGGTAACAGCGTTCCGTGCACTCTGGTGTCTAGTCATGCCTGCCACATGACCACGGAAACGTCTGCAGAAGCAGTGCTGGCACTTCGGCTTTGAAACAGAGATGAGCACTGAACCCAAGAGTCAGATACAACTGGCTTTCGAGCAAGGGAAACCTTTACCTTTACCTAGGTATAACCACTTGGAGCTTACATCATCATCATCATCATCATTATTATTTCTATGCCGCCCAATCAACAAACGTGACTCCGGGCAACACATCCGTTGATTGGGTTGTTTGGGTGCAAGTAATTACAATTAACAGTTGCTTGTAACTAATTACTTTTAAGTAACGCCCACATATCTAAGGATAAGATAAATGTGGAACACAGTTATGAAGTGAGGTATTATGGTCTTTGCTTGTAACAACAATTGTTTTTGGTCTTCTTCCAAAGTTAATTCTCCACAGCATTTTATGGCATTTCTGAGCCATTTTTGGCTGAGCTTTTTTCTCCAGGTTTTATGTCATTCTCTTATCAGTCCTAAGCACCAAATGAAGCATTGTTTTGTATATTAGGATTTACATGGTGCAATATGAGAACTGATGACTACAAGTACTTCCCTATATTCTTCTGGCCTGCTGGTTTTGTTAACTCCATAGCCATATTCAGATATTATATATTTGGATAAGCTCACCAGGCACAGGGACGGGTGCTTTAACTCCCGGACCTCTTTGCCTTCAACTTTGTTGTCCGCCTACATACTGAGGACAACAGAAAAGATGGTGGTTGAAGTAGGCTAGAGTGCTCCCTGCTAACATATAGCATCTGAGTAGGTTTAATCATGTGTTGGTAACAGATCATACAGTGAATCAGTTTTGTTGCTGGAGCAACAATATTGGCTGCAACCAGTTGCTGCTGTGAAAATAATGAGCAATGCAAGGAGCTCCTTTTTAAAGAGAGCATTTCAAGCTCTGTTCCACACCTCCTTCTACCAGCAAGAACATTTGTGAAAGCCATGGTCTCGTTTACAGCAGCCATAAATGGCAGGGGACCACCAGTTTATGACAGCCGTAAATGAGTCCATGGCTGATCCCGCCGGTGGCAGTGACTGGAGCAAGGGTGCAGCTGAAGCGAGGGTAGGGGCTGGATTATTTGGCACCGTGGGCCAGAATCAGTCCACTGGCTGTAGGTTGCCTAACCCTGGTTTATAATATATGACAGTGGTGGATTTGTTTACAGCAGCCATAAATGGCAAGGGACCATCAGTCTGGCCCCTTCAACTGTCTGCAGGAGTGTGACCTGGCCCCAGACTTAAAAAGGTTGGTGACCCCTGTTATAAACCTATGTTTCTGTTTTGCTTCAAAATATGGGTGTATTACTCAGGAAGGACAAAAACTCTCTGATAGCAGCAAAGGAGCAGAAAGATTAATAATATACTTTCCCTTTGATACCCTGCTACACTGAAATGAATGTTATTGCATCAACCCCGAACCTTGAGGCACTCCTAAAACTGAAACCATCTGTCCAGTTGTTGCTGAGATGCCAATCAAGCTGTTCTGCAATGCTGGGGGAAATTGTTTAAAAAACACAAAGTCAGTGTGAATTAAATTAGTATTTTGAATCATAAAGAGGAGAGGAAAGATTATTCTGCCCCTCCCTGTTTCCTGTTGTGTACACATCTTGACCTCTTGGGTTTCAGGGCTGGCTGCTACACCAGCATGCTGATCCAGCATCTCAATGCCTCATTTACGATTTACAGAGAGAGCTCTGTCTGCCTCCACATTTCACTTTTTTGTTTATTTACATGCTGCCTGGGAATTGTGAAAAAGCATGATTTTAAGATTTATATGTCACACAATATATTCAAACTCCAAATTGATTCCTAAACATCTACCAGGATTTCTTGAGTTGTGAGTGTGTTCTGTATTTGGGGATGCTTTAATATAATACTTCTAAACAACAATCAACAGTCAATGTCATGTTGAATATTGTGCTATGTGCTGTAGCATTTTGTACTTTCCTCACTCTACTGTGATAAATATTGTGGTATTGAGAAATGCAAACAGACTCTTCTATTTGGGAAAAACAATTAAATTCAGTCAACCTCATCCTGATTTTTTCTAAACATTTGTCATCAGTCTTGTGTTTCCCCTGTGCTATAGAATGATAAACTAGGTGCTTTCCTCATTAACAATTAAAACATCTGTAATTTTATCTGATGGCAGTGAAGACTGAAATTGGTTCGAAGAAGTAACTCTGAAAATCTTGAAACCCTTCATCCCTAGATCAGTGGCTGCATTCTAATTTTATCACATATAAAGTTGCAAAATTATTTTCAAAAAGAAATTATATACAGTACTAATATAGTTAATAGTCCCCCAAAGGCATTTGTTATCATTGTAATTGTGACTTTTGAAAACTACTAACTTCTTGTTTCCCCTGTTTGTTAAAAAGTTACTGAAAGTGTTGCTTTAAAACACACCTGATTGCTACCAACCACTGGCCTCTGGTGCAAAATGCATTCTCCTCCTGTCTGCCCTGGCATCTCTTCAATATCCACAAAAGATCAGAGGCAGCAGCACAAGGTGTGGAAATGAATGAGCCATAATCACATCAAAATAAAAGTAACTAAAAGGCAACAGTTATACTATAAAAGGAGTGATGTTTGCCTTAGTTGTTCCAGAAAGAAGTAAATTACAAGTAACTATGTGGTCAAAATGCTGAACTTGATGACCGGAAGATCAGCAGGTCAGTAGTTCAAGACCGGAGGGCTGCATGAAGGAGTGAGTTCCTGTCATTTGTTCCAGCTCCTGCCAATCTAGCAGTTTGAAAGCAAGAAATTGCAAGTAGATAAATAGGTACCACTTTGTTGGGAAACTTAACAGCATTCCTTACACTCCAGCATCTAGTCATGCCTGCCATGTGACTATGGAAACATCTGCAGAAGCAGACAGCACTTGCTCTTTGGCTGTAAATGGAGATGAACATCCTAGAGCCAGAAAGGACTGGCTTTTGAGGAAGAGAGACTTTTATTTGTAACCAAATACTTCGAAGATCAGATCCTAGAGTCTTGGGTGTAATCAGATCTATGTACTAAACATAAAGGCACTTATGATATTATCTCTATCATTATTTCATTAGCAGAGATCCTTAGACTGGACAATGATTTTGGCATCAGGAATGTCTGTTGTTGGGTCACACCCAAATCTGACTATGTGGACATATCTGTGCCATTTTGAAAAAGGATAGCAGAGGCCTGAGAAGCCCAAGAACAACAGGTCATAACCCAAAATATCCAGCTCTGTATTATGAAGATTTCAAGTAGTTTTCCATTCTATTGTTCCAAGACACACTCTGAATTAATATTAGCAGGAATTCTGAACTAGATTTCAAACAAAACGCCAGAGAATTTTTAATATAAAATATATAATATAGAGTCTGGGCAGGAAGTGAGAATGTCTTTTCTAAATGGGAAGGACTGTAGTTGGTTATGCTTAGGTGTATGGAAGAAAATAATCCAAGCCAGAGAAAACATGTAAACTATTTTGACGATCCAGGTACTGTTAAGACTGTGCATGGTTTGGCAAATTTATATATATATATATATATATATATCTAAATTTATATATATATATATATATATCTTTTTGCCTTATCTTTTTTCTATTTTTCTTTTTGCTTTATCCAAATGAATGTTTAATATGGTCTATTCTCCTCAACACATGATTAGATAGATTTACTGCAACTAGATGTACTCTGCAGTCAAAGATGGAGAAGCTCTATACAGTCAGTAAAAATGAGACTTGGAGCTTAGTGTGGCTCAGATCATCAGTTATTTATTGCCAAAATTTAGGCTTAGGAAGAAGAAAGTAGGGGGAACCATTAGGCCATTTAGGTATGACCCTAAATGACCTAATGGCGAAAAATAGCTTTAATGGATTAGACTTGATAGACAGAGTGCCTGAAGAACTGTGGATAGAGGTCTGTAACATTGTATAGGAGGTAGCAATTAGAACTATTCCAAATAAAAAGAAATGCAAGAAAGTGAAGTGGCTCATCTGAAAAGAGAATCAAAGCTTTTGAAATGTGGATTTACAGACAGCTGCTAAAGATATCATGGGTTGATCATGTGACTAATATAGAAGTATTACACTGGATGGATAAAGAAAAAGAACTCTTTAAGAGCATTAAGCAAAAAAAGCTCCAATACCTTGGCCATATCATGAGGAATTATGTAAAATATAGAATACTCCAACTTGCTCTTCAAGGAAAGATCCCTGGGAAGAGAGGTTCTAGATGTTGACAGACTTCATGGCTGAAGAACCTGAGAGACTGGTGTGTCATGAGTTAAGAACAGGAAGACTATCACCATAATGATAGCCAATATCCGGAAAGGATATGGCACCTGAAGTAGTAGTAGTAGTAGTAGTAGTAGTAGTAGTAGTAGTAGTAGTAGTAGTAGTAGTAGTAGTGGCTGTCTGATGAGGCTTTACAAATAGCTGAGGAAAGAAGGAAAGCAAAAGGCAAAAGAGAAAGATTCACTCAATTGAATGCAGATTTCCAGACAATAGCATGGAGAGAGAATGCAGCCTTCATAAGTAAACAATGCAAAGTAGTAGAGGAAAACAACAGAAGGGGAAGGACTAGAGATCTCTTCAAGAAAATTGGAGAAATCAAGCAAACATTTTGAGCAAAAATGGCCATGATAAAGGACAAAAATGGTAGTGACCTAAAAGAAGCAGAAGAAAGTAGGAAGAGGTGTCAAGAATCCACAGAAAAATTATGAGAAGAACCTTAATGTGCCTGAAAACCACAATGATGTGATCGTTGACCTTGCACCTGATATCCTTGAGTGTAAAGATGTGGATTATATAAAGCATTACTAGCAACAAAGCTATTGGAGGTGATGGTGTTCCTTTTGAGCTATTTAAAGATCTAATGGCAAAAGGTGAAGACTATCTAAAGAGCAAGTGAAGACTATCTAAAGAGCCTCTTGATGAGAGGGAAAGAGTAGAGCACCAAGGTTGGCTTGAAACTCAACAGCAACAAAAACCAAGATTATGACATTTTAGTGTTCAAGGAATGAAGACGAGACGAATGAAGTAGTGAAATTTAGCTCTTTATTAGTGGAGTTTGAACACAGTTTGGATGGGGCAAAACTCGGACTTATATACACTATAAACAGTAACAGTAACAACAATCAACAAAGCCCATTGGCTAACAGAGTGTGCACATTTCTCGATCCACTTATTTGCATAAGAAAAGATACACAAGAAAAGATACATTCCGCTCCTGTCAGATTCTAATTTTGCGCACCACTTGAAATCTCGTGAGACTATGCTGTCTGGTGAGATTTCATAGCTGTTTGACAGCTAGGAAAGTGCGGGAACATGGCGGTTTGAATCACCTAGACAGTTACAAGCACAGTTAACATTCTTCCCCCCTAGATAAAAACAAAATCCTTTAACCAGGATGGCGGTCTAGTTTCCCTTTTGGGTCGGACACTTGGCTGAGCTGGCTCAGGGGCTCGTAGGACGGGCGATCCAACTGGAGTGAGGGATTGACTAGAGGGAGAGGATTGTAAACCAAAATTAAAGCCCCGTTTGTCAGATGGAGGAGCAGGGATCGCTCAAAACCAAAATCTAATTATGTGGATGAATAAGACAACTCAGGGTCCCTCCTGTATGTACTAAGAGGGCGACTCCAAACAAAATTGGTCATCATCAGTAAACGAATGCAGAGTGCTAGGCTGTGACAGTGTAGGGGTACACCCGGCCAGAGTAGGGGAGCATTCCACAATTTCCCCTTGAAGTCGGTCCCTAAAACACACCTGTGGGTCTACGTTAGTTTGCTGCTAACTATTACCTCTGCCCCCTGGGTTTAAATGGGTGGGGGCCAACCCTAACATTGAGTGTCTGTATTTGTCCTGTGGGTCCAGTATTCTGGGTCTCAATTGATCCGCATGCCTCCTCCAGATCAGACCAGTGGATGTTTCGATTCTGTAAGAAACAGGACCAGTTTGATCGATCACAAACCCAGGCACCCACGTAGGGCCACCAGCTGCATAATTGCGGCAATGTACATGGTCTCTGGACGAGAAACCCTTCTGGTGTTGGATCACTATATTTGTGCCTTTGCAGTTGGAGTAGAGCTGCTTTAGAGGCCTCTACTAATTTAAATTGATAATTGAAACTGCTGAGAGCCACCTCTGTTCAAACAGAGGAAGCAGTTTGAAGCTTCCAGAAGCAGAGGGGCAGAGCCACACCAGGCCCTTCCCTGAACTGTGACTCATAGGGGCGGAGCCACACTAGCCTTTAAAAGCTCTGAGCTCTTTCAGGGTCAGCCATTTTGACTCTGCATGTGCTCTTAAGCAGAGCTGCTGCTGAGGAGAGCCAAACAAAGGAAGTGAGCACTGGTAAGTTTTGCAGTTGGAGTAGAGCTGCTTTAGAGGCCTCTACTAATTTAAATTGATAATTGAAACTGCTGAGAGCCACCTCTGTTCAAACAGAGGAAGCAGTTTGAAGCTTCCAGAAGCAGAGGGGCAGAGCCACACCAGGCCCTTCCCTGAACTGTGACTCATAGGGGCGGAGCCACACTAGCCTTTAAAAGCTCTGAGCTCTTTCAGGGTCAGCCATTTTGACTCTGCATGTGCTCTTAAGCAGAGCTGCTGCTGAGGAGAGCCAAACAAAGGAAGTGAGCACTGGTAAGTTTTGCAGTTGGAGTAGAGCTGCTTTAGAGGCCTCTACTAATTTAAATTGATAATTGAAACTGCTGAGAGCCACCTCTGTTCAAACAGAGGAAGTAGTTTGAAGCTTCCAGAAGCAGAGGGGCAGAGCCACACCAGGCCCTTCCCTGAACTGTGACTCATAGGGGCGGAGCCACACTAGCCTTTAAAAGCTCTGAGCTCTTTCAGGGTCAGCCATTTTGACTCTGCATGTGCTCTTAAGCAGAGCTGCTGCTGAGGAGAGCCAAACAAAGGAAGTGAGCACTGGTAAGTTTTGCAGTTGGAGTAGAGCTGCTTTAGAGGCCCGCGCGCCTAATGGTGCGCGAGATTTCAAACTAGGAACAAAGGAAGAATATAGCCTTACTAGGTAGAAAGGTAGTAAACGTGTACATTTTTGAGGCCCAGAATACTGCACTTGTTAAAATGGATTCTGAGGGAACAGCTGTAGTTACCTGCAATTCTTGTGCCATGTTTGTGTTCTTGCCAAAGCATATGGAGAACTACACTTGCAGCAAGTGCAAGCTGGTTGCACTACTAGAAGAGAAGGTCCAGCAGCTAGAGGCCCGCATATCTAACCACCAACAAATTAAGGAGCTTGAGCTGTTCTTGGACAGAGCGGAGCAGACTATGCTGGACAAAGAAGAGACAGGGCACAGTTCTGAGGGAGAAGGCCCTTCACTAACTCAGGAGGGAGATGGTTGGAGGAATGTGACTCAAAGGAGGAGAAGAGTAGGGGATCACTCTGAGAGTCTGAAATTACAGAATAAATTTGAGGCTCTTTCCCTTATCACACCTGATGAGGAACACACAGAGGAACAACTGGCTCCACCTGATGATCTCTCCTTCATCACACTTGATGAGATCCAGGAAGATGAACAACAGGAACAAACTGAGGTTCTCTCCCTTAATATGGTTGATGAGGTGCATGGAGATGAACAGATTGCAGGAGAGAGGCTCCTTGTACTAGGCGATTCAATAATTAGAAATACAGAGAAATGGATTTGTGATGCACATGATAACCGTATGGTGACTTGCCTGCCAGGTGCAAAAGTTGCAGACATCACAAGAAATCTAGATAGATTGTTAGAGAGAACTGGGAACGAGCCAGTTGTCATGGTACACGTTGGTACTAATGATGTTGGGAAGGCCAAGCGGTCTGCCCTGGAAGCCAAATTTAGGTTGTTAGGAAGAAGATTGAAGTCCCGGACTTCCAAGGTAGCATTTTCAGAAGTGCTGCCTGTCCCTCGCGCAGGACCTACCAGGCAGGCAGAGCTCAGAAGCCTCAATGCGTGGATGAGGCGGTGGTGTCGAGATGAGGGCTTCAGATTTGTCAGGAACTGGAGAACATTTTGGGACAAGCCAAATCTGTTCAGGAGGGATGGGTTGCATTTAAACCATGATGGGACCAGATTGCTGGCACTCAACATCAAAAAGGCTGCAGAGCAGCTTTTAAACTGATAACTGGGGGAAAGCCGACAGGAGCTGGGCAGCATCCGGTTCGGGAAAGTGTGTACTTGAGTAGTGAGGAGGATGCAAAAATTACTGAGCAGAGCAAGGAGCTAGTCACCAGCACTCTAGCAGAAGGATGCAAGAGGCAGTCTAACAATGCAACTGGACTCAAAAGACTGTATCAGGAAAGCATATATAAATGCTTGTATACAAATGCCAGAAGCCTCCGTAACAAAATAGGGGAGCTGGAATACTTAGCAATAGATAAAAATATTGATATTATTGGTATCACTGAAACCTGGTGGACGGATGATAACCAATGGGATACAGTTATCCCAGGCTACAAACTGTACAGGAAGGATAGGAAGGGGCAAACAGGAGGTGGTGTAGCCTTGTATGTCAAAGAAGTGATAAAATCGTATGAATTGGAATATCTAGGTGATTTAGAGTCACCATTAGAAGCTCTGTGGGTAAGAGTACCAGGCCATAAGGATGGTCTAACAGTAGGCATATACTATCGGCCTCCAACCCAAACTCTTGAGGGAGACTGGCAGTTGGAGAATGTTGTAAAGGAGGCATCCAGGAAGGGAAGCCTGGTTATAATGGGGGACTTCAATTACCCTCACATAGACTGGGTGAACTGTTGTTCAACACATGATAAAGAGATAAAGTTCCTAGATATGCTCAATGATTGTTCCCTGGGACAGATGGTTGAAGACCCAACTAGAGGTACAAAAATCCTTGACTTGATCCTGAGTAATACTCAGGATCTGGTGCAAGATGTTAATGTGACTGATCCAATAGGGAACAGTGACCACAACTCAATTATGTTTAACTTGATCATAGACCGCAAGTCACTGATAAAATCTAACACAGAGACCTTAAATTTTCAAAAAGGAAATTTCCCAAAGATGAGGAAACTAGTAAAAAAGAAACTGAAAGGGAAAATTGAGAGAGTCCAAACACTCCAAGAGGCATGGAGGTTGTTTACAAAAACAATAACAGAGGCCCAATTGGAATGCATACCCAAAAGGAAAAAGGGCACTGCCAGGTCCAAGAGGACTCCGATGTGGCTTACAGGAGCTGTTCGGGAAGTGATCAAGAGCAAGAAAAGCTCATTTAGAAGATGGAAGGCTTGTCCAAATGAGGTCAGCAGGCAGAAACATAAATTCTGGCAGAACAAATGCAAGGCAACAATCAGGAAAGCAAAGCAAGACTTTGAGGAGCGTATAGCTAAAAATACTCAGAGGAATAACAAAGACTTCTTTAAGTACATTAGAAGTAAGAACCCAACTAGGAAGGCCATTGGACCATTAGATGACAATGGAAGGCAAGGGGTTATTAAAGAGGAAACAGAGATTGCAGAGAGACTCAATGAATTCTTTGCTTCAGTATTCACTGAAGAAGACAGAGACCACATGCCCAAAACAGAGCCTATCTTCGTAGGGAGGGAAACCGAAGAATTAAGCAAGATAGAAATAACCAGGGAGGAGGTCCTTGCATGTCTTGTTAAGCTAAACACTAACAAATCCCCAGGACCAGATGGCATCCATCCACGAGTTCTCAGGGAACTTAAAGATGAAATTGCTGATATCCTAGCCAAAATATATAATCTTTCCCTCAAATCAGGCTTTGTGCCTGATGACTGGAAGGTAGCAAATGTAACACCAATTTTCAAAAAAGGATCCAGGGGTGATCCAGGAAATTACCGGCCTGTCAGTTTGACATGTGTCCCAGGTAAAGTGATGGAAACCATCCTAAAAGCTAGAATTAATAGGCACATAGAAGAGAAGGCGCTGCTAAAGGAGAGCCAACATGGCTTTTGCAAGGGCAAATCATGCCTCACTAATCTGTTGGAATTTTTTGAGAGTGTCAACAAGCATGTGGATAAGGGGGATCCAGTTGACATTGTTTATCTGGACTTTCAGAAAGCTTTTGACAAGGTCCCACACCAAAGGCTCTTGAATAAACTTACCAGTCATGGAATAAAGGGACAGGTCTTGTCCTGGATCAGCAACTGGCTAAGGGACAGGAAACAGAGGGTAGCACTAAATGGACACTTCTCCAAGTGGAGGGAAGTAAAGAGTGGGGTCCCCCAAGGTTCAGTACTGGGACCCCTGCTTTTCAACCTCTTCATAAATGATCTAGAGGTAGGAGTAAAAAGCAAGGTAGCCAAATTTGCTGACGACACTAAATTATACAGGGTAGTGAAAACTGTGAGAGATTGTGAGGAGCTCCAGAGGGATCTCTCGACACTGGGGGAGTGGGCAAAACAGTGGCAAATGAGTTTCAACATTAGTAAGTGCAGAGTGATGCATGTTGGGGCAAAGAACCCCAATTACATTTATAAACTGATGGGGTCTGAACTCTCTGCGACAAACCAGGAAAGGGACCTTGGTGTCCTGGTGGACAACTCAATGAAGGTGTCAACCCAGTGTGCCTCAGCAGTGAAAAAAGCAAACTCAATGCTAGGGATCATTAGGAAGGGTTTAGAAAATAAGTCAGCAAGTGTCATTTTGCCTCTTTATAAATCTATGGTGAGGCCCCATCTGGAATACTGTGTACAGTTCTGGTCACCATACCTCCAGAAGGATATTATGGAGTTGGAGAAAGTACAGAGGAGGGCAACCAGAATGATTAGGGGACTGGAACACCTTCCTTACCATCTGAGGCTGCAACGGTTGGGCCTTTTCACTCTTGAACGACGGCGTCTAAGAGGTGACCTGATTGAAGTTTATAAAATCATGCACGGTGTGGACAAAATAGATAAGGAAAAACTGTTTTCCCTATCGCACAACACTAGAACTAGGGGACACTCCATGAAACTTTTGGGTACTAGTTCTCAAACAAATAAGAGAAAGTACTTTTTCACCCAGAGGATTACTGGTCTATGGAACTCCCTGCCAGAAGAAGTGGTGACAGCTGTCAGTCTTGACAGCTTTAAGAAAGGATTAGACAAGTTCATGGAGGACAAGTGTATCAATGGCTATAATTATGGCTACCTAAGGACAACCTCCGGGTTGGAGAGATAGGCAGGATATCTCTCAATGCCATTTCCAGGGAATCCTAAGCAGGTGAAGGCATCTCCTTGGGAATACCTGAAGGAAATGGTGAGCCACTGTGTGAGACAGAATGCTGGACTGGATGGGCTGTGGCCTGTTCCAGCAAGGCTGTTCTTATGTTCTTATGTTCTTATGTCCTCCACCCTAAAGGGATCCAATCTGTCCAGCAAGGATGACAGTTTCCTTTGCTGGAGCAATTCAGCAGGGGACAGCCCTGAGGCTGGGGGGTGAGCCTATATGTGAAAAGAAACTGGCATAACTGGAGCTCCAAATCCCCTTCACCCATATGCCGAAGCACATCTTTAGTTGTGCGCACCTGCCGCTCCACCTGGCCATTGGTGGCTGGGTGGAATGGGGCAGCAGTGATGTGCCTAATTGCATTCCTTTCCATGAAGGATTGGAATTCTGCAGATGTGAACGTGGATGCATTGTCGGACACCAGTACATCTGGAAGTCCAAATGCTGCGAACAGCCTTCTCAGGTGCATTATCATAGTGGCTGAAGTGGTATTATGCACCCTAAACACTTCCAGCCACTTAGAGAATGAATCTACAACCAACAAAGATAGGGCACCCCTGAATGGACCTTCAAAATCTATTTGCAACCTGGACCATGGGCCCCTAGCAGAATCCCATTCCAGAGAGGAAAGGTGGGATTGTTCTGGGTGAGAGGATTGACAGCTGGCACAAGTGCTGACCATCTGATTTATGTCTTGGTCCAGTTGAGGCCACCAAAAGTAGCTACGGGCATGGGCTTTGGAACGTACAATTCCTGGGTGACTTGTGTGAAGTAAATGTAAAACCTTTTTCCTGAGAGAGACAGGAATGACCACCCACTGGCCCCATAGAAGGCAACCTCGTTCCACTGACCTGGTGGTTGCTTTCAATCTTGTAATCTGCTTCCCTGACCCCTGGCAGTGGAGAACGTGACAGGGCATCAGTGTGGCTGATGTCCTTGCCAGGCCTGTGCACCAAAGTGAAGTCATATGCATTTAGGAAAACTGCCCAGCGCAACATTATTGGGGAAAGAATTTGTGACGTGGGTTTCTCATTCACAAAGATTCCAAGGAGGGGCTTGTGGTCAGTTACAATGGTAAAAGGCTTTCCGTAAAGGTAATCATGGAATTTCTTAGTGCCTGCCACAATTACCAATGCCTCTCTGTCTGTCTGAGCATAATTATTCTCAGGCTTTGAGAGCGAACGGGAATAGAATGCTATGGGGGCTTCCCTCCCGTCATTCAGTACATGGCAAAACACAGCTCCCACCCCCACAGGGGATGCATCACACACAAGTACAACTTGCATGTTAGGATCAAAAGGAGTTAACACAGCATCCAAAGATAGTAGCCTTTTAAGTTCTTGGAACACTTTCTCCTGGCAATGATCCCAGTGCCAAACAGTATCTTTCTTAAGAAGCCTATGTAAGGGTTCGGCAACTGAGGCTTTGCGATGGAGAAAAGCATGAAAGAAGTTTAACAATCCTAGAAATGATTGCAATTTGGCTTTACATTTCGGCCTGGGTGCATTCCGCACGGCCGTCACCTTGGAGTCAGAGGGCAAGATACCTTGGGGTGTAATGCGGTACCCCAGGAACTCCACTTCCTGTGCCAAAAACACACATTTGTCTCTTTTGAGACATAGACCAGCCCACTCTAAATGTGATAGGACTTGATCGAGCCTGGCCGCTAGTTCAACGGTGTCCTTAGCGGTGATCAGGACATCGTCAAAATATGGCAGGACACTGGGCAAACCTTTTAAAATACATTCTACAAGAGATTGAAATATTCCGGGGGCTGCATTCACCCCGAATTGTAGTCTGGTAACCTTAAATTCCACTTTATGCATTACTATGGTATGGGCTATGGCATCAGCAGGAGAAACAGTTAATTGTTGGTAAGCCTGGGCAAGGTCAAGTTTTGCGATGCAATTTCCTCCATGCAAGGAGGCAAGAAGGTGGCTTACCATGGGCACAGGATATGCGTTCATGCAAATAGCTTTATTGATTGTACATTTATAGTCTGTGCATATTCTGACCTCCCCGTTACTTTTCAAAGCAGTTACAATTGCGGAGTCCACTGGCACTAGGATGCCCTGCCCCACCAGTTTGCACACCTCAGCTTCTATCTTCTCCTTTAGGGCAAAGGGTACCTGGCATGGCTTCATCTGGATGGGCCGGATAGTAGGGTCAAGTTCAACGTCAGCAGGGGGTCCTTTGTATAAACCTTAACCCTTTTTGAACACCTTAGGATGTGCAGCACAAACATCCCGGATTGGGTCAGAATCTATTGCGTGAATGCCAGAAAGCCGGATTCCCAGGGGCTTAAAGCATTAGGTCCCAATAAGACTGTTAGTGCCCTGTTTAACTACATCCAATGGCAAGGAGGTGCGAATGTTTTTGAAGCTAACCAAGAAATTACCCACACCCAGGACCGGAATCTGGCAACCTTGCACATCCCAGAGAGAAGTCTTAAATGATTTAAGCTTGGGCCGAGAGTCAGGGGGCATCCTCAAAAACTCCCGCTGTGGAATTATGGAAAAGGTAGTACCTGAATCCACCTCCATCTTGAAGGGAACGTCCTGCAGGCTCAAGTCTGTGAAGAAACGCTCGCTGACGATGCCGACTTGACACGGATCAGGCTCTGGTGACACTTTGGTGATGGACGCATTGTGGGATGACTCTTCTTGAGCTCAGGCGCTGAAGGTCTCCGCTTTCGCTGCTGGCATACCTTAGCAATGTGCCCTCTTTGCCTGCAGTTGTGGCATTCTGCGGTGTGGAATGGGCACTTCTTGCGGTCATGCCGGGCTCCGCAGCCATCACACTTGCAAAGGAATTTCTTCTCCCGATCATCACGGTGTCTTTGGTGCTTTCGTCGGACCACTCGAACTTCACCTTCTGCACCACTGGACTCCGATCAAGAGGTGGAACCAGGCGATGCTGAGGGGGATGAAGATGATGTTTGCTGAGCTTGCCCAGCTGAGTCGGTGACACTGGTGGTGGAGTGGCGATGCCGGAAAAGCTTTATCCCAGATCGTGCGGCCTCAGACACTACTGCCTCTTCTAGGACGGCTTTGAAGGTTAGCATCTTTCTGATCATGAGGCGACATTGAGCATCTTCGTCCCTCATGCCGGCCAGCAAATGGTCCCGGAGCGCTTCTTCAATGTTGTCCCACTTGCACAGGGCGGCAGCAACGCGCAGAGTGGTGGCGTAGTCTGCAATGGATTCACCGGGTTGCTGCTCCCTTCTGTGAAAGGCCACCCTGGCCGGGAAGATCGAGACCTCTGGCTGCAGGTGCCTCCTCAGTGCAGACATGATCTCTGCGAGCGGCACCACATCCATGTCCCGTGGAAGAACGAGGTGGGTTGCCAGTTCAAGTGTCTCAGATCCGCACTGTGCGAGGAAGCAGGAGCACTTCTGGTCTTTGTCGGTGATCTTCTGTGAGGCCATTGCGTGGCAGATCCGGTGTTCATATGTTGCCCATTTCTCTGGATGAGCTGGGTTGAATGGACTGATGTTGCTGCCATGTGAGGACACCATCCCACCTTCGTCGCCAGTTTAGTGTTCAAGGAATGAAGACGAGATGAATGAAGTAGTGAAATTCAGCTCTTTATTAGTGGGGTTTGAACACAGTTTTGATGGGGCAAAACTCGGACTTATATACACTATAAACAGTAACAGTAACAACAATCAACAAAGCCCATTGGCTAAGAGAGTGTGCACATTTCTCGATCCACTTATTTGCATAAGAAAAGATACATAAGAAAAGATACATTCTGCTCCTGTCAGATTCTAATTTTGCACACCACGTGAAATCTCGTGAGACTATGCTGTCTGGCGAGATTTCGTAGCTGTCATACAGGGACACTGTTTGACAGCTAGGAAAGTGTGGGAACATGGCTGTTTGAATCGCCTTGACAGTTACAAGCACAGTTAACATACATAACAGGCATCCAGCCCAATCACTTCCTGGCAAATAGAAGGGGAAGAAATGGAAGCAGTGACAGACTTTACTTTCTTGGGATTTAAGAATACTGCATACGGTGACTGCAGTCATGAAATAAAAAGACACTTGCAACTTTGGAGACAAGCTATGGCAAACCTAGGCAACATAATAAAAAGTAGATACATCACCCTGCCAACAAAAGTCCACATAGTCAAAGTGATGGTCTTCCCAGTAGTAATGTATGGTTGTGGGAGCTGGACCATAAGAAAGTCTGAGCACAGAAGAATAGATACCTTTCAACTGTGGCGCTGGAGAAGACTTTTGAGAGTCCCCTGGGCTGCAATGAAATCAACCCTGACTGCTCCTTGGAAGGAAATATTCTGAAGGAAATACTTTGGCTAACAAGAAGAGAAGACTCACTAGAGAAGGCCTTGATGCTAGGAAAGATTGCAGGCAAAAAAAGAAAGGGGAGACAGAGGATGACACAATTAAACAGTATCATTGATGAGGTGGGCATGGATCTTGGCAGATTCTGGAGGATGGCAGATGACAAAGAAGCCTGCATGCTGTAGTCCATTGGGTTGCAAAGGGTCGGACTATGTGACTGAACAATAATAAAAGTCATTTGAAGTCATTGCTGTTTTCTGCCAGTAAGATGTAGTCATGTACATATCTTAAATTCTTGATGTCTCTTTCAATAATTTTCACTCCTTCATGCAATCTGTCTTTCTATATTCTCCATGCAGATCGAACAGCCAAGAGGATAAAAACAGAGTAAGTTGATGTTGTTGAGTTCTTGTCTTCTTTTACTTCCTCTTTTACCCTTTTGAGTGTTGAGGAAGATACAAGGTTCTTGCTCTGGCACTGCTAGCGGCCTCCCCTGGCATTACTTGGTTGTCAGTAGAAGAAAACAATTGGCTTTGTTTACATGCTGATTTTACAAGGTAGAACCTTTGATATCATCATATCACCTCCCAATTGTTCTCTTCATCTGTTTCGATGGACCTTGTTCCAGGGCTTCAGTGACTAGTCCCAGAGCCCAGTCTGATAGATGTGGATGCAGGGCCACCATCTGGGGGGACCATCAGGACTCCCAGCCCCAGCCCGGAGATGATGGGGGCCCGCTGCCACCGGGAAAACCACTGTTCTACGCATGCACAAACAAACCATGCATGTGCAGAAAACCATAGGGGCATGGCCAAAATGTGTTTGTGTGAGGGCGGGTACCAGGTCCAGAAATTTCTGATGCCAGCTCTGCCTAGGCCCCTTCAATATGGGGTGCCTCAGGCAGGGTTGCCATCAGAGCAGTACTACCAGTACTGCCATATAGGGCCAGGA
Source organism: Bradypodion ventrale (assembly GCA_035047345.1). NCBI lineage: Eukaryota > Metazoa > Chordata > Lepidosauria > Squamata > Chamaeleonidae > Bradypodion > Bradypodion ventrale. Next base: position 255,572,084 of record JAWDJE010000003.1, read on the forward strand.
GCTGACAGGGACCCTGCTGCCGGCGGCCATAACTGTGACATTACTGCACTGGGCCCCCCAATAGGATTGCTCAGTATGGGGCTCAGAAATTTCTGATGGCGGCCCTGTGTGGATGCATTTCAGAAAAGTAGCATTAGATTGCAACCTAAGTGATTGGAAATAGTAGTCCTGTCTGTAGCATGAAACTGGTAATTGGTAGCTTTGTCACATTGTTGTGTATATGGGATGATCAGTTACTGGTCATGTATCATGTTTATAAAATGAGAAATACTTACTGTGGACTGGTTACAGTCAGTTCACTTAATCAATCTATGGAGGTGGAGATTTCTACGCACAGTGTTATCTCTCTTATGTAAAATATGATTTTGCTGGACAGTATATGGCAAAACTGCAGGTCCCCATTTTCCATAGGAGTGGGATTGTAAATAAAAGCATAGCAGCTGGAGTGAATTCTTGAACAAGCCAATAGGTGGGTGAAAAGGATGAAATTCTTTTCCTAATGGAAAACAGAATTTGATAAATTGGGCCAGATAAAGCTAAGTGTGGACCAACCCAATGAGACAAATCAAATGTATCATAATGAGACTTAGCCATCTCTTTATATTCACTGTCAACAAGCCTAAGGAAAAAGAAGCAGTCAGAGTTGTTAAATAAATGTTCCATTAAATGCTTGCCAGTGTCCAAATGCTTAAATACTTAGTGCATGGAATCAAAGTTAAGCCTCACTGAAGTTCAACAGAAGAGAGAGAATACCCTTTACTTTCCCAGTGGCTAAACTGCACCTGGTTTTCTGTACAATTCTGTGTTTTAAAAAGGATTTCAATGGAATTACCATTTCTGAGATGCCATTTGTTCATAACAGAATTCTAAACCTTCCACTCTTGCTATCACCTTTTGATAGGGTACAACATAATCCAGTGTAATTTAACTATGATATTGAGTTTCGCAATATTCAGTGGTATTTATTTCATAAGAAGTTCATTTGTGATTGCAGATTTAATTAGTCCCAGGGTTCAATCAGCTTGTTTCTGAAATATAGGCTGTCCCTCATTTCACCTCACAATGGCCTTCTGTGCTAGATTTGGCTGACTTGCTTACTTGTGAAATTTATATCCCACCATTCTACCAATGCAAGCGCGGCGCCAAAATGGCTGCCGTGCTCTTTGCGGGCCCCCCACCGGACTTGGACATCCGGGTAGTTAGGGGGCGTGGCCAGCACGCTTTAAAAGGGGTGGCCACGAGGCAGCCGCGCTGCCATTTTGCGAAGCGACGGAGGGGAGAAGTTTTTCCCCCTTTTGCTCTGTCGCTCTTCTCTTTAGCCGGGAAGCCTTTTTCGGCAGCAGTTTTTCTTTGCTCCGTTTCTTCGGCTTCCCTGCACTTCGCAGCAATGCCTTCCAAGAAGAAGGCGATGGGGAATGCGGTTCGTTCCTCGCGGAGGCGCCAGCCGGGTCGGAGGACCGCGACTGCGCCCCCTCAGCAGGCCCCCTTTCCGGGGGCGCCCGCCGGGAGCGGCGGGATGGGGGCGATTGTGCCCTGGCCTGAGGCTGGGCAGCCTCAGCCCGGCTCTGCAGGGGATCCGGCCCCCGGCCCGCAATCAGCGGCCACCGGCTCAAGCCTGGCGCATGGCCAGGCTGGGCCTTCAGGCCCGGGCATTCAGCTTCCAGCGGTGGGCTTTAACCATGGGGGTTGGCTGGGTTCCCTTCCCTGGCAGGGCATGCCCCCGGCCCCCACGGGGCCGGTGGTTGGGGCATGGCCATATTCGGGCCCTGGGGTCCAGGGACCTGGCCCAGCACCAGCGACCGGTGGGCCAGCTGGCCCACCCATTAGTGTTGGGGGCTATGTTAACGTGGATGCCCTACTGGCCCGTGTAGCGGCCCTTGAGGCTTCTTTAAGGGTAGTTAATCCATCCAGGGCATTGTTTGGTTTACAGGTCAACTCAGCGCTTGCCGCTCCTCGGCAGGCGGCCGATAGGGTCGAGCTGCCTGAGGCAAATAGGTCGGCGTCAGCAGCGGCCTTGCAGCTCCCCATGCAGCTGATACCACCAGCAGGTAGTGGTCAGGCCCCGTCTTCGAGCTCGGTTGCGGTCGCGAGCTCCGACGCCCGCAGTGGGCTGGAACCCCCAGTGGGGGCGGCCCACGGGGGTGCAACTTGTGAGTATACGGTCCAATCTAGTGCACCCACGACACAACCCACAATGGGGGAGGCTTGCAGTGGCCGTGGCCTCGCCTGGCTGGGGCGGCGGGTCAGCCGCCGCCGGCCCAGCTGGGAACGGCCCCTCCACTCCAGGGCCCCTCTTGGGGCGGGGTACCCTGTCCCGCAGGGAACTTACTGGGGGTGGCGGGGCTGGTACAGGCTCTTTTCATGGTGCCCAGTACTGCCAATGTTCCGGTGTCGGCCTTGCCGACGGCAGGTTAGTCGTTGCCCCTCGGGGACCACCTGGCCCAGGCCACCAAGGAAAAGATATGGCGGGGGGAGTACGTGGACATTTTCTCCCTCTTGAATTGGGAACCCACCAAAGAAGAGAGGGAGGGGCAGGATGAGAAGGACAAGGAGCAGTCTCGTCGACGTAAGCCGCCACGTACGTGGGCCGATTGGTTACCCGCGTACCTTATATACATGGCGGTGTATCTCAGGGCCCGGCCTGACCTGGCAATTCCGATGGTCCAGTATTTGGACAACATATACCGGGCGATGGTTGATTTCCCTGGCCCGTCGTGGTTGGCTTACGACGAGGAATTCCGTATGAGAGTGCCCCTACACCCAGAGATGAGGTGGGATGAGCCCTGCCAGAAGCTGTGGCTTCTGTACATGACCCCCACGTGCCCGGCGCCGGGGGAGAGGTACCATTGTTGACATGCGGTCCAGCGGGCTGCTCCAGCCCAGGCACCCCGCCAGGTGGCGGGGCAGGGGGTTCCAGCCCGCCTGCTGTGTTGGAGCTTCTCGGCCAATGGTGCGTGTAACAGGAAGCAGTGCCGATACAGGCACGAGTGTCCCTCTTGTTCTGGCCCCATGCCGCCTCCGCGTGTCCTAAGGCGGGTGGACTGCGGGGCAGAGGTAGAGGTGGACAGGGAGCCGGCAGGACTGCCGCAGAGGGAGCTGGTCAGGCGAAAGGCCCCCTCCCCAATTAACGTGGACATGTTGGAGCGTTGGCTCACGATGTACCCGAGGAGGGCTGACGCAGCTTACCTGCTTGATGGTTTCCAGCAGGGGTTTCACATTCCTTTCACGGGGGTCAGGTCACCTCAGGATGCACCCAACCTGTTATCACTCAGGGGAAGGGAGGAGGTGGCTGCCATGAGCATTGCTAAGGAGGTTGCGGCTGGCAGGGTCGCTGGCCCTTTCCCTCTCCCGCCATTCCCCAACCTCAAGGTTTCCCCTTTGGGGTTGGTGCCCAAGAAGTCGCCGGGGGAGTTCCGTTTGATACACCACTTGTCTTACCCGGCTGGCCGTTCGGTCAATGATGCTATCCCTGATGACCTTTGTTCGGTCAGGTGTACATCTTTTGACCAGGCCCTGCGCATGGTGCGCTCATGTGGCCCGGGTGCACTACTCGCTAAGTGCGACATTAAGTCCACGTTCCGTCTCCTGCCAGTGCACCCGGGCGACTTCGAGTTGCTGGGTTTCAAGTTCCGGGGTGAATTTTATTTTGACAAAGCCATGCCTTTTGGCTGCTCCATTTCATGCTCGGCATTTGAGCGCTTCAGCACCTTCCTCCAATGGGCCTTTGTTCGCAGGTCAGGGTCCCGGTCTGTAGCCCACTACCTTGATGATTTCTTATTCGGGGGTGAACGGGGCTGGGACACGTGCACACGTCTCCTGAATACATTTCAGACGCTAATGAAGGAACTCGGTGTCCCTTTAGCGCCCGAAAAGACCGAGGGCCCTTCAACCAAGCTCACTTTCCTGGGGGTGGAGATTGACACGGTTGTGCAGGCATCCAGGTTACCTGCTGATAAGGTTTCCCGGATCGTTGCACTCATTTCGGACTTGCTGGCAAAACGCAAGGTGTCCCTTCGGGAGCTCCAGGTGTTACATGGTCACCTCAATTTCACTTGCAGGGTCGTCGCACCTGGCAGAGCATTTGCTCGACGTTTGTGCAACGCCATGACTGGCTTGGCCAGGCCCCACCACAGGGTCCGACTGAACAAGGGCATGAGGGACGATATGCTCATTTGTCTCCAGTTCCTGAGGGAATTCAATGGGGTGTCATTTTGGAGATCCGACCTTTTGGTTTCCCCTCGTTTTCAGGTTCAGTCGGATGCGTCAGGGTCCCTGGGTTATGGGATTTACTTCGAAGGGAAGTGGGCCTATGGAAGATGGCCGCCAGCCTGGTGGGGCACGGATCGCTTGCGCGATCTCACGTACCTGGAATTTTTCCCCATTCTGGGAGCTTTGATGCTATGGGGCGAGGAGTGGGCCAATTCGGTCGTCCATTTCTGGTGTGACAATGCGGCAGTGGTCCACATTGTCAACTCACAGACGTCTAAATCTCAAGGGTCATGGAACTGGTTCGCCAGTTTGTGTTGCGCAGCCTACGCCTCAATGTGCTTTTTAGGGCCAGACATGTTCCAGGTATTAATAACGATATTGCTGATGCTTTGTCCCGCCTGCAGATCCCCCGGTTCTGAGCCTTGGCCCCGGATGCAGAGGAATTTCCCTCGCCGCTCCCAGATGAGATATGGACGCTTGGCAAGGAGAGGTGAACCGGGCGATCAGCATGTCGCTCGCCCCCTGCACGCGTACGGTGTATAACCAGCTATTCAGTTCATTCAGGGCCTTTTGTGCCCAATCCCGGCTGCCTGAAAGTTGGCCCATCCCAGTGGCTCATGTCCTCCAATTTATGGTTTATCTACATGCCAGGGCTTAGCCCCCCGCACCATAGCATCCAGGCTGTCAGCGCTGGCATTCATTGCCAAGGTGGGTGGTTTTGCTGACAGCACACAAGATTTTCACATACGACATGTTTTGGAAGGGTGGGCACGGGAACGTGGGCGCAGCCCGGACGACCGCCACCCTATTTCTCCGGGGGTACTTACCCATCTTGCACGGGGTTGGCATGACCTGTGTTTTGACAGGTATGAGGCAACCATGTTTCACGCGGCTACTACGGTGGCCTTTTTTGTAGCGCTCCGCATCAGTGAGCTGGTGCTACTGTCTAAGGCGGATGCGAGTCGTAGGGCACTGGAACTCGAAGATGTCTCTGTTTCCAATGATTGGGCTCAACTGAGGATACGTTCCTCTAAGGTCGATCAGCACGGTGTAGGCAGTGGTGTAAGACTGCTACGATGTTCTATGGCTGACATCTGTCCGGTTGGTGCCCTACAGGAGTTCCTTGCACTATGTGGTACGCACCCTGGCCCTTTTTTCTGTCACCAAGATGGGTCTCCCCTTACTAAATTTCAATTTTGGAAGGTGACCGGTAAGGCACTAGCCAGTGTTGGCCTCCCAGGGGCTCGTTACGGCACCCATTCATTTAGGATAGGGGCGGCTTCCACCGCAGCGGCGTTTGGGTACTCTGGGGCCGAAATCTGCAACATGGGATGGTGGGGATCACGATGTTTTCAGTTGTATGTTCGCCCTCTTCAACAGTGAGTACCAGTTAAGTCACTGCCCTGTTTCCTTTTTTCCTTGACAGACCCTGGGTGTCGTCTTACACCGGTGACAGTATGGCTGGTGGGCCACAGCTATGTGCACAGGGCAGCGCAGTTTGCTGCGGCGACAGAGTGGGGACCCCGACTGGGACTAGGTGCATCCGCAAGTCTCAGGTGGTACGGTAAGCGCGGAATGTTATGGCGGGAACTGTTGCCATTCCTTTTCTCCATCAGGGATGCTGACCCGCCTGATGTCCTGATTATACACCTCGGGGGTAATGATTTGGGACAGGTCACGGGCCTATCGCTGAAGCATGCGATTTGCGGTGACCTGGCCTACCTGCATTATGTGTGGCCCGCCACAACCCTGCTTTGGTCGGACATGATACCGCGGCACGCTTACAGGGGAGGGTTTAACCTCCGGGCCCTTGATCGGGCTCGGCGCTTGGTGAACAGGGCTATTGCCCGGTTCCTTCTGGACAAGGGTTGGGGGCGTGTCATACGACACCCCACCATCAGTATCCAAAATTACGGGCTTTACTCAGGGGATGGGGTCCATCTGTCGCCGGGAGGTATGAACCTCTTGTTAGGAGATTGGCGAGCAGGCCTGTTGACCGAGCTGACGGTCTGGGGGGGGGGGCGGTGAGCCTTTATTGAAGCCTCCCCGTGTGGCGGGTAGCACTGGTAAGGTAAACATTTATGACCCACAGGTATCCGGCAGGTTCGCAATTGACTGGACAACACTAGACAGGCACAAGTTGGTTAACGTTGTCCGGTCAACGACGAACCAGGCAATGGGGTGATGGCATGAGCTGGGCAGCAGGCATCACCCCGTTATTTTATGGATACACATCAGAGGGTGGGGTCACTAGTTAGATTATTGACTACGGTCAACAATTTGTTTGTTGTCAACAAACAAATTGATACAAATGGATACATTGTAACCAATTGCCGTTGGCAATTTTGGGTGGAACCTTACCAGTGTTACTTCGGCCTGCTTGCCTTAAGAATTATAATTGGTTGAATACCAATAGAAATTTATAATTCGGACTAGGGCATGAATCAATAAATGTGGCCCAATGCCGTTATCCACTTTTACCAGTGTCTGAGTCCTTTATTGGGGGGTGCGCCTGCAATGCAAGCGCAGCGCCAAAATGGCCGCCGCGCTCTTTGTGGCCCCTCCCACCGGACTTGGACATCCGGGTAGTTAGGGGGCGTGGCCAGCACCCTTTAAAAGGGGTGGCCACGAGGCAGCCGCGCTGCCATTTTGCGAAGCGACGGAGAGGAGAAGTTTTTCCCCTCCATCCCCTCCCTAGTTAACAGTGTGATATTTTGGTCGCTTCGGGGCCGGGTGGGAATTTTTGGCTGGGACCTACAATTGGCCTTCAGGTCCTGGCTTTTTTGCCCATCCCACACTGTTGCTATGGTTTGACATAGGGGTTTTTTCTGGTTCTGCCGTTGACTTTGGTCACATGGGCGGGTAGCACTGGTAAGGTAAACATTTATGACCCACAGGTATCCGGCAGGTTCGCAATTGACTGGACAACACTAGACAGGCACAAGTTGGTTAACGTTGTCCGGTCAACGACGAACCAGGCAATGGGGTGATGGCATGAGCTGGGCAGCAGGCATCACCCCGTTATCTTACGGATACGCGTCAGAGGGTGGGGTCACTAGTTAGATTATTGACTACGGTCAACAATTTGTTTGTTGTCAACAAACAAATTGATACAAATGGATACATTGTAACCAATTGCCATTGGCAATTTTGGGTGGAACCTTACCAGTGTTACTTCGGCCTGCTTGCCTTAAGAATTATAATTGGTTGAATACCAATAGAAATTTATAATTCGGACTAGGGCATGAATCAATAAATGTGGCCCAATGCCGTTATCCACTTTTACCAGTGTCTGAGTCCTTTATTGGGGGGTGCGCTGCAATGCACTCTGAGTGGTTCCCACTTTGTAATAATAATGGCTTGCAATTTTTTCTGCTTATGTTTAATTCAGTTTTACCAAGTGCACACATAAATCTGTACAGTAGGGAAAACCTACTGAAACTGTCTGGCCAGGTTATCCTGTTATGGCAATAGAGTAGACCATATTGCCAGTGACGCAACACCAAGTGTCAGGTGGCAGTTAACTAATCTGACAACCCTGAGGGCTAGCAGTCTTGGTGAAGTCCACAGGGAAGGGTGATGAGTCCCAAGTGGATTATATCCCACTTTAATTCATCTTGATGGAGGGTAGCAACTTCATCAATACTGACCTGGGGCTGATGAGGACTTTGTGTGCCAAAAGGGTCCAGGTCCAGAAAGTGACTCACAGAGTTGGATCAGTTGTACGTGTGTCACACTGCAATGCAGAAGGTAGATGAAAGGCCACTGCATGAAATTCTCAGGACAGTCTTCATGGCAGTATATAAATTTGACAATTAAATTAAATTAATTGCCATGTTGATCACAATATTCTGAATTGGATATGGCACAGGAGGAGGATGAGGAGGAGAAGGAGGAGGAAGAGAAGGAGGAAGAAGAGGAGGAGGAGGAGGAGGAAGGAGGAGGAGAAGAAGAAGAAGAAAAAGGAGAAGGGAAAAGCTGTATATATTAGTCAAAATGATATTTAAAATGCATTATTAGGAAAATGGCTTGCAATGCTATGTATGTTTAAGCAAAATTACATTTAAAATGCGAGAATTAGAAGAAACACAGGAAAACATTCATATACATTTTCATGCAAACATTAAAAGAAAATTTCATATTTGTATTTGGGATCAGGATACCAAAATGCTGTGCTTTTTCCCCAAATGGCAGCTGTGTTAGTCTGTGTTTCAAGTATATCAGAGAGCAAATAAGACTCTCTGATATGCTTCAAGATGCTGATGAAGATTATGATTAAATAAGGGCACTTATTCCACACTTTACACAATCTGAATTGTTAGACGTGGTCAGATGACAATGTTGTTGTTCAGTTGCGAGTCCAACCCTTTGTCACCATTGCCCGCCAGACACTTCTGTCCTCCACTATCCACCTCAAACCAACCCAGCTCTGTGCCCATTGCGTCAACAATATCATCTAGCCATCTCATTCTCTGCCACCCCATTTTTCTTTTGCCCTCAACCTTTCCCAGCATCAAGGCTTTCTCAAGTGAATCTTCTCTTCTCATTTGATGCCCAAAGTACTTTAGCTTAATCTTCAATATTTGACCTTCCAAGGAGCAGTCAGGGTTGATTTCTTTTAAGATCAACATATTTGTTCTCCTCACTGTCCAGGGGACTCTCAAGACTCTCCTCCAACACCACATTTCAAAGGCATCTATTGTTGTGTGTTCCGCTTTCCTTATGGTCCAGCTCTCACAACCATATATTACCACTATGCAAATTTTTGTTTGCAAGGTGATGTCTCTACTTTTCACTATGTTCCCCAGGTTTCTCATAGCTTGCCTCCCAAGAATCAGTCACCTTTTTATTTCATGGCTGCAATCACCATCTGCATCATTTTCTTAAATCCTAAGAAAATGATGACAATAAACTATGCCAAATTCCAGAATACATCAGAAATAGCATTTTGAGTAACATCAGCATTTCTGTGCTCCCCACGATTATACTGTTGCTTATCTACAGCCAAATTTTCATAGCAGATGTGACCATTATTTAAGACTATTCAGACCTGCCAGAATGTACATTTGGAAGAAACCTTCCTTTGAGATTGCTGCAAAGGAGGAAACGAACATACTGAAGCAGAAGTTTACTACGCATCTATATAGATTCTTGTCCTCTTCCATTTCCTCTTGCTTTTTTTTTTTTACTGATCATCACCACCTATATTGTTTTAGTTAAAATAATGGCATTTTTAATAATTATGACTAATCAAGAAAATGTGGAGTATATTCCTTGGAAGTACAGACTAGAGATTATATGAAAATTGTTTTACAGAGAAGAGGGGAAAATATATCATCAAACTTTATTATTTGGCAGAGATTTAAGTAACATGAAGGTGAAGTATGATTTCAGTTAACTATCCTCCCATCTGTGCACTTTTGGTATGGTAAGTGGGATGGTAAGTGGACACAGTGATTGTCCCATTTCTCTGTCTTTCAAAAGAAAATCCATATCAGGAGTAAATTCAACACCCTAAATTTATATTGACAACATTTTGGCCATAATTGTGCACTTTCAATGCCTATAAAGAAAACCAAAACATTCTGTCTTCCATACTGCAGCAGTATCGCAGAAATTCTTCCTCAAAAATGCTTTCAACCCAGAATAATTTCTGACATTAAATTATTGTTATAATCTCAGTGAGGCCTTTTTAAAGATAATCAGCACCCTCCATCTTGGACATATATTGGACATTTTATCCCAAGCAGTTGTAGAATGAGCTCTTAAATTCTTGGATAGGATAGCATATACTGAGGTGGATTTAAGGTTCAGAAGAACTTATCTTTTTCATACATAGTTAAAATACTTGCCATTTGCATTGAATGTGTCAGATTCTCAGGTGTTAAATTCTGGTATTTTGGGTATGGATGTCTAGAAAATCACTAGTAGTTTAATCATCACAGATTATCCAGTTTGCATGTGTTAATACAGCATACATTATGTAGTCAGTATCCAACTAGAAATCATGAGGTAATATTAAAGTTCTCAATCTAGAAATAGAGGCACTAGAATTGTTGCCTCAAAACATAAAACTATGAATGTTCCATTGCTTTGAATGGTCTATGGAACTCCCTGCCAGAAGAAGTGGTGACAGCTGTCAGTCTTGACAGCTTTAAGAAAGGATTAGACAAGTTCATGGAGGACAAGAGTATCAATGGCTATAATTATGGATACTTAAGGACAACCTCCGGGTTGGAGAGATAGGCAGGATATCTCTCAATGCCATTTCCAGGGAATCCTAAGCAGGTGAAGGCATCTGCTTGGGAATACCCTGAAGGAAATGGTGAGCCACTGTGTGAGACAGAATGCTGGACTGGATGGGCCGTGGCCTGTTCCAGCAAGGCTGTTCTTATGTTCTTATGAATATTAAGAAAACTTTTCTTTTTGCTATGTGTAAGTTGCTTCTGAGTTACAGTGACTCTTATATTAACTCCCTAGTGAGTTTTCATGGCCTGGAGGGATTTGAAGTGATATTCTAGCGCAGGAGTTCTCAACCTTTTTAAGCCGGGGGCCGGGTCATGCTCCCTCAGACAGGTTTGGGGGCTGGATGGCCATTTTACCCTTCCTCCACCACATGGCACTTCCAGATGTGGTGGAGCCAGTGGGGGGCCACATGAAATGGCACTGCAGGTCGCAGGTTGAGAATCCCTGTTCTAGCCACTACACCGTACTAGCTTTAACCAAACAGATAGCACCAATGAGATGCGACATTTAATAACCACCATCATGTGCTGTCATGTCATTTCTGACTTATGGTCACCCTTTTAAGGATTTTTTAAAGACAAAGACTACTTAGAAATTGTTCACCATTCTCTTCTGAGGGCGTCTTGGGGCTGTGCAGCATCCCAAAGCCACAAAGGCTAGTTCTTCTGGGATGCACAGTGGGAACCTCACCTTTGAAGCAAGATAGTTAACTCACCAAGCTATCCATTTCCCTACTACATTTAATAAAGATAGCAAATAAGTATTTGAAAGGGAATGTAGTATGAGGCTAGGAGGTTGGGACTAGAACTTGAGACATCCAAATTCTTACCTCCACTTGCTCATAAAACTCATTGAGTGTCCTTTGGTTGGTCATTTTTTTATTTTATGTTTTGGTTGGTTGGCTTGTTTTCAGAACTGTTGAGACCTTACTGTTCATTCATGCATTAGTTTACCTTGTTTTTCTACTTTTAAACTGCACAAAAATAAAGTCTCAGTGCAGTTACATAAGATTGTTTAGCAAACTCAAATATCTTAAATCATCTCCATTATATTACATTTCCCCTACTGTTCATGCTTTTCTCTCTTCCGTGAACAGGATGCTTCTTCACATTATAGGTCTCAAGTGTGGAATAAATGTCTCCCTGTGGATCAATACCAGAAAGGAACATGTTTGCTAAGAAAGCTATTCCAAGAAAACTAGGGTTAGTAACAAGGACATCAGTACTAGTTTTGTCCTATCCATTGTGAATGCTGGCAAAACTCCCCTTTTCATTTCACTAATAAAACTCAGATAAATGTTTCATATAGCCCAGCAAAAATCCTAATCAGTAATTTGCATTGAATGTTTACTCAGGAATAATACACCAATCTTCTTATCTCTTTGGTATACCACAAGTTGAAAATGTCAACATGCTCTGTTTAGAATAGCAGACTCGTGATAATTTGTTAAGCCACAAAGATTCCTAAACAGCATAGAAGTATTTTACCAAATGACTACACTTATAGTGGTTGTCAAATAACTCCTTAAAAAGTAGGAACATGTTGACATCAAAAACTTTCTAATGTTTTAAATTTTAAAAAAACCACATGTTTCTGATAAACTGTTGATTACATGCATTGTTAACAAGTGCTGTAGTACAAAGATTCTGCATCCACTCCAGCATGAGATGTTGACCAAAAGAGGAGCATTATTCCAGCATAATTCTGATACTTCAGCATGGTCTAAAACACTTTCATTCATGGCCATTTCATCATATGTATGCTGTTGTGCTTGCTGAAGACTAATTAGGTTGGAGTTCTATTCAAAAATTGAAATTCTCAGGTGGGAGGGATGTTACTCAGTCCTTTCTTTAAAAGACTTAAGACCTAGCTCCATTACTGAATCAGATTGCAATGAGGTTTGGACATTTGGGCAGCCCAGTCAAGTTTCTTGCAGAAGCATGTCATGAACGTTCATGGTTCTCTAGAGCAAGATAATATTGTCATGTCCTGGACTCATGGCGGAAAAAAACCATGCATTCATGGCGCTCACATATCATTATATCTCTCAAGGATTTCTGTAGAAATCTGGAGATTATGTGTCCTGTGCTAGAATGAGAATTCTGGCCCTGTTCGGTGTTGTTCCATGAGGGTGGAATTTGTCAGCATCTGTAGAGTATTACCATGGTATTTCAGCTAATCAGCTTGGGATAGTCTTGCCTTTCATACGATCCTGTGTTTACCGTGCAATACCCTCCATTCAAATAGCCATTGCTGTGGTTTTTTTAAAAAAACAAATCTCTGTGTAAAAAATTCAAGGCTTGTTCTCTTTTAGTGCTTAAAATGTTATAGGGATGATGTAGAATGGTGGACAATCTGTCTTATAGTTATGTCCTTCACTCTCTGAGAAGCCTATGTGATATCTATAATTTTAATCTTCTGAAGTGGGGTTTGGATTTCTCAGCATTGTGGGGCCTTATTGGACCCTGGTCAACAAACTACTGGAGACTATTAACCTTTTGTGTTCAGGGAATGAAGAAGCAGATGAGTGAAGTAGTGAAATTCAGCTCTTTACTAGTGGGGTTTGAACACAGTTTGGATGGGGCAAAACTCGGATTTATATACACTATAAACAGTAACAGTAACAATAATACAACAAGCCCATTGGCTAACAGAGTGTGCACATTTTCGATCCACTTATTTGCATAAGAATAGATACATGAGAAAAGATACACTCTGCTCCTGTCAGAAAACACAGTTAACATACATAACAATACCACTACTGCCAAAATTCAGCTGTTCCTGTCAATAACTCTCATCTGCCACTGAGCATCTGGCGAACCGAATTCCAGTACTCAGCAGCAACTGCAGAGCTCTCTGTGGTACTGAGGTGGTGGTAGAGTGGCTTGCAAACTGGCAAGGCCAAATATATCTTCCCTTTGTGAGAAGAAGAGAAGGTTGAAGATGTAGGAGAGGCAAATGGAGAGATTTGATTAATAAAGACAGCCAGTGTAGTACAATGGTTAGAGTGTTGGGCTCAAGAGACCAACTGGCTCACCTTGGGTCAATCACATAATCCCAGCCTGAGTGAGTTTGCCTTTCAGGATTATTGTGAGAATAAATTGGTAGGAGAAGACATATCTGCTGGCTTGAATGTAGTAGAGGAAAGGCAACATATAAATAGAGTCAATAAGCTAGCTATGGGTTCCATAGTTCATGAGATGTAGATTAAGATAATTCTTTTTCTTCTTGGTTATTCATATTCTGCCATTCCAATGAGAAATATTATAGAAAAATCTTACTGTTGCATTGACTGAGCACACAGTTGTGAGAAGCTCAATATATGGAGGAACATTTCAAGACGTTCAACAAGCAACACATTAAGTAAGACTGGCTGAGTTTATGAAGTTGTGGTTTAAAAAAAGGTACAAGAAATTTAGAAGCAGGTTATGGGATACCCTATTAAAATAACATCCACTGCTGGAAGTGATATTCTATCAACAAGGGACCATATCAGGTTTTGGGAAAGGAGGAAGAAAATCCTGTTTGGGAGAAGATTAGCATATAGTTCCAGTGGCCTGCTCTTAAATACACATAAGACTAAACTGCAATAAATTCAGAGGATTAGTTCTTGTTTCAGATTTAAGAGCATTTGCTCATATTTATTGTCAAATATCAGAACAGGGATGAGTCCAGAAAAATAAATTTAAAACCTCCATAGTTATCCAGTCCAGAATGGAATACTGAATCTCGTGCACATACGTGTACATGTGTGCCAAAATATTGATTTCCTCCTTTAAGCAGTGGCTCAAGTGGCTAAGACACTGACTGGAAGGGGGGAGGCCAGCAGTTTGATTCCCGAGTACAGCAGGATGGAATGAGCTCCCCCGTCTTTCTCCCAGCTTCTGCTAAACTAGCAGTTCGAAAGCAAGAAATTGCAAGTAGATAAATCGGGACCACTTCAGTGGGAAGGTAAACAGCATTCCATGTGTCTAGTCATGCCTGCCACATGACCACGGAAATGTCTGCAGAAGCAGACAGCACTGGCTCTTTGGCTTTGAAACAGAGATGAGCACTGAACTCTAGAGTCAGATACGACAGGCTTTCAAGCAAGGGAAACCTTTACCTTTTAAAAATAAAACTGTGATTCTTAGAAATTTTTAGCCTGTATGGTTATATTGAATTGAGAATTCTAGGAGTTGAGGTTTCAAAAAGTAATTTTGAGTACTTTTTTAACACATGTGTATACATGCTGACCAATGCACGCCCAGAAAAATGAACACATATGCTTAATTGCAGTAACAGTATAGCACTGCAGTAAACAGTTTTTGTCAGGATGTGTCTTGTGCAGTTTACTGTCAACAGCAGCTGCAAAAAAGACAATTAATTCCATCAACAGCAGCTGAAGTGAGACTACATTTTTAATTAAGATTCTTGCTCTTTAAAAATTCCTCAAACAATGAACAGCCTCAGATGCTCCTGACAACTCTTCCCTTGTATTTCCTAAAAGATTACACTTCCCAAAGCTTCAAATGGTGTTTTACTCATTACATGCCTCCTGAAATCAAAGCAAGTTTTTTCGATACCTGAAATAACAACTATGTGCCATCAAATGATTTCCAATGTCCTTGAGTTTTCCAAATATGAAGCACTCAGAAGTGTTTTAATAATCTTTCCTTCTGGTGGTTCTCTGGGAGTGTGCAGATTATATCTGAGAGCACATATGTGGCAAAGTATGTAACTCCATCAGTCATACATGCTCTGGGTGACTTCCAGTGGCCCACTGGAGATTCAAAATCCAAGGCTGTGCCTCCAGTCCATTGAGCTATAAAAACACTATGCAAAAGAATACTGTCCACTCTGGGCTGGTGTAGCATGGCTTTTTAAAAGCCACTCAAAATGGGGAAGAGGAGCATAATCTCCATGCCCAAATAGCATCTTGCTTCTCCAAAGGAGCCTGATCAGTGGTGACAACAATAGCAGGCACTTCCCTCACTTCCCAACTGATAGGGTGAGAAGCAAGGAAAGTGGAGGCAGCTGCTCAACCTACTTCTTGGCTGCTTAGAGAAGCACCATCCCATCAGCTGGGATGTGGAGTAATGGGCCACCAATGCGGAGACTCCAATAGCCCAGGTGGGAAGTGGCTGCTGCATTCAATTTAGCCCCATCCCCAATATGCACATATGCTAAGGATAAGATAAAACACAAGGGGGGGGATTTATTGAACCCCCTAATGAGGTATCAAAATGGAGCATGTTGGGGCAGGTTTGCCTGATTGACATTATGCACACTATCAGATCAAGCCACCCCAAAGAGCAGACTGTATGCCTGTGTAGGCAGTCCCTGGGAAAAGGTTCATCAAGATTTCCTCATTTTTGGTTGGATATTATCTTTTTCCTAAAGTGCTCAAGTGGCTAAGGCACTGACTGGGAGGCGGAAGGTCAGCTGTTCGATTCCCAGGTACTGCAGGATGGAATGAGCTCCTGTCTTTGTCCCAGCTCCTGCCAACCTAGCAGTTTGAAAGCAAGAAATTGCAAGTAGATAAATAGGGACAGTGGTGGGCATCAGCAGGTTCGCACCAGTTTGCCAGAACCAGTAGGAGAAATTCTGACTGGCCCCTCCTATCCAAGTTTTGAAATAAAGTAGTCCTAATTCGGGTGCAACACAGGGCTCTTCCCCTGGCCACGCCCACCATACCACACCCACAGTGTGGTAGTAATTTTTTTTGGAGCCCACCACTGAATAGGGACCACTTCGGTGGGTAGGTAAACAGCATTCCATGCACTCCAGCATCTAGTCATGCTTGCCACATGACCACGGAAACGTCTTCAGAAATAGACAGCGCTGGCTCTTTGGCTTTGAAACAGAGATGAACACTGAACCCTAGAGTCGGATACGACTGGCTTTCAAGCAAGGGAAAATGCTTTAAAGTGCCATTGATCTTGAACATATTTGCTTCACTCCAGTGAGAAAACCCTTAATTCTACCTCTATTAATGCAGCGGCATACAACCTGGAACTAAAGGTGATTTGTGGAATCCTATCTCTATGAATGTATTTTCTTTAACATCTTTTACTTCACAGAGCAAAGCATACATAAAAATACTTTCCTGTTGAGGCCATGAGCCCTGGCTCAGCTGAGAAGGGATGGTCACAGGTGCCAAGGCTTTAAATCTACCCCACAGGAAAGAAATCAGAAGTTAATTGGTTGTAGTAGTATTTTTACTGAAAGTAGTGTGGAGAGACGATTGTGGGATTTTGTGCATCGGTTACCAAAATAACGTTGCTGGGTTTAGATGCTGTGCACCTTAATATGCTTGAGTGGCTGTTCCATACAACAAAATGTCTTGGACTAGCCTTGAGACACAGAAGATTTCATCCCTCCCATAGCAACTGACTGCACTTTGGTACTACAATCTCTTCATTTCATAGAATAATGGATCCAAGCTGTTCCCAATGAACTAGTCCATAGAGAACTGATGTACAAAACTCCACCCAGCTAGTGGAAAATCACCTTGATGCTGCCAAACATTTGAAGAGGTATTTCTATGCTGAAGCATGACTTGATTATACCTGAGCCTTCCATCGAGGAGAGGATGTCCACCTGATTGAAACCAGGGTGGATAAATTTAATGAGGATTTTATAGAGGACAATCTGAGGGAATGCCTGTCCAGGATATTAAGATGGAAAAAAGGAACTTTCTGTCCAACTTTTTGGCTAATGCCAGACAACGCTGATCTCTTTCTTTCCTCAGCCAAAAGCAATCAGCAATTTTGAAATCTGGGAAAGCACTAAGATTTATGGGCTTTAACTTTTATTTGGTTTTCAATTGCATAGAGTTAGAGGAAGAAAAGTTCAGAATTACAATGAGTTCAGTAGCACAGTACCTCCAGATACTCCACAGCTTCTGTCTCGAGACACAAAAGAGCTTATTTTTAACCGCAACATGCAGTTCAGCACAAGCAATTTCTGTTAAACAGATGTTGTGTACTTTTGCACACTCAATGGGCTGAAATTTCTACTTAGGGTGACCTGGAAATGTTAATCTGAGACCCAGTCTGTTCATGGGCAGAAGCAATCTCAGAAGCATTAATTAGAGCTGTCATGAAAACTAAGAGATTGATTCATTTCATTTGTAAGCATAACTTGGGGCAATGGACATTACCATTCTCCATACTCACAAGAACTCTAGGAGACCCATAACTGTGCATTAGCTGTCCTTTTCCACCTCTTTTTAAAGCATGTTTAATACTGCCAGTGTTACTTTGAAGGGAATAACAGCCCATGTGAGAAGCTAGAGTCCCAATGAAGTCTTCCACCTCTTATTTACCCTCCTCTATCTAGGGGACAGTGTTGGTGACGGGTGGTGGTGGCAGAGGCCCTGGATGCCGGAGCCAACCAATCAGTCTGGGCTGCATAGGGGAGGGGGGGAGTTATGGTGGGAGTCAGGGAGGGGGCTTTGGGGGGTTAGGAGGGGGATGGGGGTGATGGCCCAGTTAGAGTGGAGGATCTGGAGGTGGTAGTGAGGTTCCTGGGGCCCAAATTGAGGTGGTGACAGGCATGGGGTGATATTGTGGGAGCCAAAAGGTGGACCGCACTCAGGGAACATGGGACTGATGTTTAATACCTGTCCCCCATTCCAGCCCCCTCAGCTACATCTTTGGTTCCTGGACAGCTGACCCATAGTGATCCCTCCCTTAGGCTGCTGCTAGTGAATCCCAGGTCAGTCTGCAACAAGGCTCCAGACCCATCATGTCCCAATGTGGACATGATGGGTCTGGAGTTGACTGGATCACAGTCTTGCCATGTTACCTGAGATCATTTCGATCAAGTTGTCCCTGAGGAAGTGGACAGGCTTCTTGTATCTGTTCGTGCCACTGCCTGTGTATTAGACCCATGCCCTGCCTGGTTGGTTAAAATGACCAAGGTGGTGACAGGTAGTTGAGTCAGAGCGATAGTTAATGCTTCCTTGCGGGAGGGTGTGTTTCCCACACCATTGAAACATTCATTGGTGTGCCCCCTCCTGAAGAAGCCATTGCTTGACCTGACAATATTGGCCAACTTTCGGCCTGTATCCAACCTTCCCTTTTTAGGGAAGGTATTGGAGAAGGCAGTGGCATGGCAGCTACAGTTCTGGATGAATCAGATTATCTGGACCCTTTGCAGTCAGGATTCAGGCTGGGATACGGTACTGAGACTGCATTGGTCATGCTGTTGGATGATCTCTGGTGTGAGCAGGATGGAGGTAATACATCTGCCCTTGCTCTTCTTGAGCTCTCAGCGGCTTTTGATACCATTGACCATGGTATACTTCTGGAACAGTTCCAAGGATTGGGGATGCAGGGCACTGTGAGGTCCTGGTTTCCCTCACTTCTGAGGGGCTGGACCCAGTCAGTGTTGTTGGAGGGCGAGAGGTCCAGCCCTAGGCTTCTCCAATATGGGGTGCAGCAGTGCTTGGTGCTCTTACCTCTCTTATTCAACATTTACATGAAACCTCTGGGTGAGAACATCCATTCCCATGGGGTGAAGTATCCAATATACAGATGATACTCAATTATACATCTCAGCCCATGGTGAGCCAAGCAATGCAGTGGAAGTCCTATCTAGGCTGGAGGACAACGGGCTAGAACTGAATCCTGGCAAGACTGAGTGGCTGTGGGTCAGGGCCCCTGCATTATCCCAGGAATTACCACCTTTGGTACTGGCTGGGGTTATTTTGCCTCAAACAGACCTGGTGCATGACTCCTGCTCAATGAGCAGGTGGTAGTTGTGGTCAGGAGGGCTTTCACACAACTTCTCATTATTTGCCAATTATGCCAGCTCATGGACAGGGACTACTTGCTTATGGTCACACATGCTCTGGTCACCTCCAGACTAGATTGCTGCAATGCGCTCTACATGGGGCTGCCTTTCCTGACCATTTGGAGACTGCAGCTGGTGCGGAATGTGGCTGCCCATGTGGTGATGGGGTGTGGATGTTATGCCCATGCTTCACTCCTGTTGTGGGAGCTGCATTGGCTGCCAGTGTGCCTCCGGGTGCAGTTCAAGGTGCTGGTGATGACCTTTAAAGCCCTACATGGTAGTTGGCCAGGGTACTTAAGAGACCACATCACCCCAAGGACATCCGCCCATCCCACCAGACCAGACCAGAGAGACTTCCTAATGGTGCCATTGGCTAGAGAGGCTCGCCTCTCTAGCACTAGGAGAGCCTTCTCGGAATCTGCTCTGGCCCTATGGACCCTCTTGCTGATTGAGTTGCGCCTCCAGGCAGAGCTGCTGACCTTCCGGAAAGATCTGAAAACCTGGATTGTGCAGCAGGCATGGTGTGCTGCAGGTGCAGGTTTTTAGTTCAATTTTTATTTGTGGTTGTTGGGAGGGTTTCTAATGGTTTTAATAGTGTGTTGGTTTTTTTAGTTTGAGGTTCCTGTTTTGTTGTTATATGATGTTTATATTTATGAGCTGCCCAGAGTCACCTTGGCGAAGGGGTGGCAATTTAAATTCAAATAAATAAATACATACATACATAAATAAGGGAGATAAAATAGTAGCTGGTTTTCTGTAGGTAACTGGCAAAGAGCCCTAATGCAGAATGGAAGCCATGTCCATGGTAGGACCCTTGTATAGCTGCTCTTTTTCCTTAAAAATAAAAGTGAGACTGCTAGCTATACTTTCTAAAAATATGTTTAATGTAATGCATAGTTTTACTTTTGCAAAAGCTCCAATAGAGAAATTCAGTATCATTTACAGAATTTCCTGCCTGATCAGAGATTTGAACATGGCATTTCCTTATAGAAATGCCATGTTCTCTTCACTATTCTGGGGTTGTGATTCTTTAGCCTAGGTCTGTGATGGTGAACCTTGGCACACCAGGTGTTCTTGGACTTCAATTCCCAGAAGCCCAAGTCAGCACTCTTGCTGATCAGGGCTTCTGGGAACTGAAGTTCAAGAACACCTGGTGTACCGAGGTTTGCTATCACTGACCTAGATGTTTAATTTGAGAAGAATTATAGGTGACATTTTAGCATTGTTTGACAGTCTCTGAAGTCTCCTCTCTCCCTGCTTTGAACAGACATAAATACAATGAGAGTAGCTTTTGCTTTACCCAGCAGGAAGGCTGATTTTTCTTCAGATCTTCTTTGTCTGGCTTTTCACTTAAAAAGTCCTTTTATTATTATTATTATTATTATTATTATTATTATTATTATTATTATTATTATTATTATTATTATTATTATTATTATTATTATTATTATTATTTGGGGATCCACCTTCTCTTTCTTTACTTCTTATGCACATCCCCCAATGATCATATGTTGAATCATATAATTCTAGATTGTGTGACTATCAATGGCATTTTAAATGTTAGAATTAATATTTCTGGGTAAGCTTCCTCAAATATGAGTGGATAACAAAGAATATAGCACATAGAGAATGATAAGTTTGAGGAAAGCCTTACAGTCCAAGTGATGAAATTAAATGAACTCTGTCAATGGAGATCCATCCATGTTCTCCTACTGCAGAGTGGGCATGGCAAGATTAGTTTACCTGAGAGATTATGTTTCTCTGTTGTATTTGCTAAACACCTCTGACAGTTGCTTTGTGTTTGGGCAAGAAGTGGTTAACATCTTGAAGAAAAGAAGTCACTTCTGGAATTGTTCTCATTTGGTGTCTCTTTGTGAATGGTATGAACACAACACAGCATTGTTTAGACCACCTTAATTGCTGTCGTTGATGTGGTTAACATTCATGCTGGCCTTGGAGCTCATTAATATGGTCCACGGTGGCCCCCTGGGCACCTCCAGAAGCTACCATCACCATGGGAAGTCGCAATGCATCACTTACTGTGGTGGTGGTGGCAATTGCACCATTTTGTGGCTTCTTGAACATTTGTTTTTCCAATTCTCTGTTGTTTTTCAGCAACTAAACCACAGTGGATAGGGACTTCTGGTGCTGGGTGGAGTTTATGTAAATGCCTGGGTTCTCAGTGTGGTAACAGGAAGTTCCCAACTGTTACAGTTTAGCTGCTGAAATGCAGCAGAGAAGCAGTGAAAAAAAAATCCCAAAACGGAGTGAACATGCTCCAAAAAGCCTCTTGCCACCTTGGGAAGTTGCAGAGTCTGTGCAAGAAGCCTCACAAACAGCGCGATTGGTGCTGCCACCAAAAATGTAAGTACTGGGTGTAGCCATGCCTCCACCCCGCACAGCTGAGTGTTGGTGGCGGGAACTGGCCCCCAGCAGGAAAACGTAGGAAACCCCTGATGTTAAGCATTCTTTTTCTGCTGGCAATCTGGGCATGATATTAGGAAAGAGTGAAAAAGTAGACATATTTAGCATGAGAAAAGGAGTCTGAAGGGCAATATGATATCACTTTTCAAATATTCTTGAGAGATAGCCATGAGAAGGAAGAGCGGAATCTGTTCTAGATCATCACAACATGTAGGGCATGTAATAATGGCCTCATACTACAGAAAACCAGATAGAGGCAAAATGTCAGGATAAACATCTTAACTGTTAGAGCAGGGGTGCCCAAACTATGGCACGGGGGCCAGATGTGGCCTCCAATGCCAATTCATCCAGCCCACGAAGCCCTCGTTGCTCCTGGAAGCAGAAGTAAAACACGCCCATACGGGCGCGTTTTACTTCTGCTTCCAGGAGTGATGAGGGCTTTGTGGGTCATAGTGACTGGGTCATAGTGACCAGGTCATAGTGACTGGGTCATAGACTGGCACCCTGAACCACATGACTCGCTCACAGCCTGAAAAGTTTGGGCACCACTGTGTTAGAGCAATACAGCAATAGAACCAATCACTTTGGGAGATGGTGAGCACTCTGATATTGGAGGCATTCAAGAGAAAATTAGAGTACCATCTGTTAGATCTGCTTTGATTTGGATTCCTGCCATGAGCAGTGGGTTGATCCTGATGGCTTTATAAACCCATCCCAACTATAATTCTATTATTCTATGAATGTGCAGCAATATTAGGCCATTTCCTGGCATTTTGAATAATGGCTGTAAAAGCACAAGATCTCACATTTGGAAACTGGGTTGATGGTTTTTTTTACTGTAGAATCTGGGCACTAGATAGCAGAAGGGAATTGTTATCAAGTCAATTACTACATAAATACTGTAAAACCATACCCACTGTTTATGGATTTCTCCAGACAAGTGTGACACATATAAAATACCTGAGAAAGATATAATCAGTCAGAAATTCTGCTATGATTACATTTTGGATGACTTGAGGGAGAGTTACATGTTGAAACCCATGTGGGTTTGCCTGCCTGCATTCAATTGCAAGAGAATTCTTAAGGAAACAATCCAAAACATGCTGTCCTTAAATGAACCTCTATTTGATGTGGCAGAAAGACGTAATTTGGTTGTTCAAAGGAGTTATTTTACCATGCTTTAGGATCCATACAAGTGTTGTTATGTTAAGAGCACTGGAAATGTCCAACCTGTTTCAGTGAGACAGAAGAAGAAAAACAATTTGAAGAAGCATGTGAATATAATTTTAGAATGTAGCCTTGAAATAGCACCGTAGCTTTGGGCATTTAATTAACATCGCACTGCCTGCTTATTGTAATTCAACTTCAAAAGGACAGAAATATTTTTGAATAAGATTAGAAAGTGGCAGTGAGGAAATACTTAATCAGAGGTTAAGGTGTAAACTTGAATTTTAATTAACATACACATGAAGCTGGTAACTTTGTTTTGAGATTAAATTTAGTTTGCTGAGATCAAAGTTGTTCTCTGGCTATTTTCCAACTTGCCTACTGCAAGATTTTTTTTGAAAGATATTCTGATTTTTTTAAAAAATAGAGTGTACTAAAAAGAATATCCAGTATATCATTTCTCTCCCACTTCAATCCTCTCCCTTCCTTATTCCTTACATGGTGCTGTCACATGCTGTCAAGTCTTTTCAAATTTATGGCAACTCTATTATCACATACAGCCATTCTTAGGTCTTGAATGTGGAAGACCATGGCTTCCTTTATTGAGATAATCCATATCATGTTCAGACTTTCTCTTTTCTCATCACCTTTTAAAGTACTAATGTCCATCCCAATGAGTCTTGTCATGGGATGATAAAAAGATAATAGCTTTGATTTAGTCATTTTAGCTTCTAAGAAGAATTCAGGCTTAATTTGGTCTAGGACACATTGGATGAAAACCTGTTGAGTAACTGCACACATGTAATTGTGATGTCATCTTATTTTCAAGCTGAATCTTTAGTTTCCTACCATGCCTTACTGGGTTAATAGGTTCTCTAGGGATCACTTTTGACCTAGGGAAATCTTAGAGACTGCTGCGACGAGAGGGGAGCTTTTAATGCCCGAAAATCACCACCACTAGCCCCACCACCAAGACAGCGACTGTTGAGAGTTATTTTTGGATATTAAAGGCTTCTCCACCTCTTTTACTCCATCTGTCTTTTACAGGCAGAATTACTCAATAGGATAGAAATAAGAAATACAGTACCATTTCCCCATGCCTATCAAGTCCCTATGCATCTCTGGATTTACCATTGTCATGAAGCAATCCATGATTTGAGAAGAAAAACAAATGGCTAAGCTTAAGGGTTTGCTTTATATGTATTCATATGTCTAATGTTTTGCCCTGCTCTGCATTATTTCTGTTCCATGTCTAGCATGTTTCCAAAAATCCCTGGTAGCATGTCTGTTCTGAGACAACAGGCTTTGCCTGCCACAGCATAAATTGAGCTGTGTGGCCAGTGAGACCAAAACAAAGCATTCTCACGATTCTTACAGCAATGGATAATGCATACTTGTACCTTTTGTTTGGGTTAAAAATGGATTCCTGCTTTTAGGGAAATTTACCAAGTCTGGACTGGGAAAGCAGGTGTGCCCTGCCATCTCACTCTAGATCTGAGGAGCAGTCTGTCAGTCAAAGTATTGACGTACAGATGACACAAATTGATTTCTGGAGTTTCTCACCAAGACTCTATAAGAAGTCACCTTAATATAAACAAATTAAGAAGAAGTGGTGTGGAGATTCCAATTCCAGTTTTGGAATCGACTTGAAAGCTAATAGGCATGCTGTCCTTTTTATTCTAATCCCCTATTGAATTCTATGGGTGGCCATGGGCCGCGATATTAACGCTTTTAAAAAGATTCTTTGAATCTATGCTTTTTAAGAAAGCAGCCTAGCTAAACTCTAAGGCTAGGATGCCGATTTCTGTTTTGAACTGTTTCTATTTTTATGAAATAAAAGTCAGAGAAAAGATACTTTTTGTAGTCTTTACTAACTCCCA
Organism: Bradypodion ventrale; assembly: GCA_035047345.1. Lineage (NCBI taxonomy): Eukaryota > Metazoa > Chordata > Lepidosauria > Squamata > Chamaeleonidae > Bradypodion > Bradypodion ventrale. Next base: position 255,596,791 of record JAWDJE010000003.1, read on the forward strand.
AAGCTCAACCTGGGAGTAGGAGAAGGGGTTAGATTGCTGAGAGTGTGTTAAACAGAACCATCGTTCTGCATCGTGGGTTCGTACAGAAAGAAGCCAGCAAGATGATTTCCAGATGCCAGCCTGCAGAAGCTGCAACTCCTGGAAAGGAGGAAAGGTATGCTTCCAACTCCCAAACTTTCATACTGGCAGTCCAAGGTTAATCTTTAGGCAGCCCTGTATGGAAGGGTAAACAAAGGTCCAGTCTCATGAGAATGTTGTCCAGCAGGGTTTGGCAGGCTCTAATCAAATTTTGGACATCACCATTTTTCTCTCATCTGCTCGGGAGAGATTGCGGATCTTTGCCTCCTAGCAAAAGGAGCCCTTCTTGGCCAGTTACAATAAGGGAGCTTCCCAGTGAGTGTTGCTTGCTACTGGCACAGTTATTGAGGCAGCGGACCCTGACAACCATGTCTGCCAAAAATTCAGAAAACAAATCAGTGTGAATTAAATCCAAAAATGCAAAGTTAATATTGTCTTTTAAAAACATTTGTATTGTTAAATCTTTAACCAATATACCACATATCCATGACGAGTTTATGGGAATATCATAAACTTTAGACATCATTCCGGAAGCTTTATCCATTTAAGGTACTTTTTTTCAGGAAAGAAGAAATTTTAAACAAAGCAAACAGCTTGTATGGAAGTATCCAAGGAGGGGGTGTATTGTTCTCTGTGATGCAGCTGGGATTAGAATTAAAATGTTTTCCTTCCAAGGAATGGAAATTTACAACCTATTGCAGCATTTTTATTTAAACATGCCAAAGTTTATTCAAAAGATTACAATTCTTGTTTATTTATTGTACTGATTTTATAGAGAATGAACATTATTAGTAGTTTGGATTGAGATGTAAAATCAAATTGGTTCATTACAGGGCTGGGCCTAGAGGACCAGGCTGATTTTGAAGCTCCTTCACTCATAGGAAAATTGGTTATTTTGATTAGTTGGTATTTTGACAAAATAGCAAAATAAATATAGACGTCTTGGAAAAAACAACTCGGAGTGTGCTATTTGCTAATAGCTCCAGAAGCTCCTGGATGAATCAGTGCAATTTTGAGAACTTTGTTGATCCATCCAGCCATCCAATGATGTGAAATTTTAGACTACAACAAAGGGAACACAGCACTAAAGAAGCAATTCCTTGGTGATTCTGCCATAACCATGGCAAAATCTTGTAAATGTCTATCACTCCTGCATGACAAAAGTAGAATTTGCAGACCAATGGCCAATTATTGCTGGCTCTTGCTGCTGGAGTGGCTTCCAGGATCTAGAAAAAGGGATTTGGCCAGCAAAGAAGGCAAGGGAGCATTTATGCCTTCACATAGTTAGCAAATACGCCCATGTTCATGTTCATTCCAGATGCTGTTTCGTGCAGACACATACTCACATAGCTGACACTTTTAGGAGGCCTTTATAATCCCCAGAAATGCATGCTGTAATCCAGGAGTTCTCAACTTTTTAATGCTGGGGGCCCGGGTCACGCTCCCTCAGACAGCTTTGAGGGCCAGATGGCCATTTTGACCTTCTTCCACCACATGGCACTTCCAGGTGTGGTGGAGGCGGTGGGAGGCCACATGAAATGGTGCCACAGGCCGCATCCAGCCCATGTACCATAGGTTGAGAATCCCTGCTGTAACCTTTATATGAGGAGACTTTGACTGGCCGTCAGCAGAAAGCCCTCTTTAGGCCTTCTGAAAGCAGAGAATATCTGCATGGAAGAGATGAAGCAGGGGTGGGAGTGCTAATTCTGACCTCAGCAATGCTTCCCATGATACCCTTCATAGTAGAGCAGGAGTTTTTTTAACCCTGGAACCCCAGATGTTCTTGGACTTCAATTCCCAGATGCCCTGATCAACAGGTATGCTGATTTGGCCTTCTGGGAATTGAAGTCCAAGAGCACCTGGAGGCCCAAAGTTGAGAAACCCTGTACTAGCAGACAAAGTTTTGAAGGGAAGAATTTTTATCATCTATGGCAGCTCACCAAGCAGTTTGGAATCCTGATGAGGAAGTCCCCATGGGCTTCTTCCTCCTCTTTGCTTCCTCTGTTACCTCATCTGAGCAAATAGGGGCTTGTATGACTTCAGTTGGGGGGGGGGGGTTGCTGTGAATCCCCTCTGGGATTTTAGTTAGCATTTCCCAACAGTTTTCCAAGACTTTGTGGGTGGATATTGGATTTTCTGTCAGAATGCTCCCAGAGGGTCTGGTTGGGCCCTTATACCTCTAATATGCTTAGTACAAATACAGGAACACCACAGGGATGTGTACTTAGCCCACTCCTTTATATTCTCTATACGTTTGACTGTGTCTCTGTCCACCCTAGCAATAGGATTGTCAAATATGCAGATGACACAACTGTGATCAGGCTCATCTCTGATAAGGAGGGTGAGATGGCCTATAGAGATGAGGTGGAGCAGTTGACAAAGTGGTGTACAACCAATAATCTGCTCTTCAACAGAAATTTATTTATTTATTTATTTATTTTTCACGCTTATATACCGCCCACTCAGGTACAACCCAACTCAGGGCGGTTTACATAGCGGACAGTAAATACATAAAAGACACATGATAAAAAAGTTAAAAGTTAAAAAAGTTAAAAAAAACCCACCCCTAAAAGGTGCGCAAGAACCGAAGGGACCTTGGGAGAAGGCACACTTCTCTATACCAACCACCCAACGGTACCCCCATCCCCACCCGCACACCAAACTTGGCCCACCAGCCAGGTCTTTAGTTCCTTCCTAAAGGGCAACAACTCCGTCTGGAGATGCAGTTCCACAGGCAGGAGGTTCCAAAGGGCTGGTGCAGACACGGAGAAGGCCCTCCTCCTTGTGCCAGAGAGGCGAGCCCCCCTGGCTGATGGCACAGTTAGAGAGCCCCTCCGGTCCGCTCTGGTTGGACGGACAGACGTCCTTAGGGCAATGCGGTCTCTAAGATACCCTGGCCCACTACCATGTAGGGCTTTAAAGGTCAAAACCAGCACCTTGAATTGCACCCGGAGACAAACTGGTAACCAGTGCAGCCCCCGAAGCAGTGGTGAGGCATGGGCATAACGTCCACACCCCATCACCACCCGGGCCGCGGCATTCTGGACCAGCTGCAGCCTCCGAATGGTCATCAAGGGCAGCCCCATGTAGAGCGCATTACAGTAGTCTAGTCTGGAGGTCACCAGAGCGTGAGTGACCATGAGCAAAGAGTCCCGGTCCAGGAGTGGGCGCAACTGGCGAATCACCCGAAGTTGGGCGAAAACAAAGGAGCTTGTGGTGGATTTTAGGAGGCAGAGAACCGCTGTCTAGCCACTTTTGATTGACGGAACCTGTGTGGAGAGGGTAGCAATGTTCAGATTTCTGGGCATTGAGATACAGGAGGATCTGTCCTGGAGTGCCAACACAAGGGGGCTTGCAAAGAAGGTGCAGCAGAGACTGTATTTTTTGAGAACTCTAAGGAAAAACCATCTTCCACAAAAGCTGCTGCTTGCCTTCTATCGCTGCGCTAATGAGAGCGTGCTCACTTATGGCTTATGTGTGTGGTATGGGAATAGTACTCATCGGGATTGGATAATGTTGCACAGAGTATCATCGGCTGTCCACTCTCCACTTTAGAACAAATTTACAACATCAGGTGCCAAGGAAAAGCATTAGATATAGTAGGAGACCCATCGCATCCTGGCCACTGCTTCTTTGAGCTTCTGCCATCGGGACGGAGATATAGAACAATGAAGGTAAAAACGAGCCGTCTCAAGAACAGTTTCTTCTCCAGAGCAATTTTGGCCTTAAATGGAAACTCTGGACTGTGAAGTCATCTTATCTTATTTTAAAATTTTAAATTTTTTAGATTTTTAGATTTTTAAAGTTTTAAAATTTTAAAATTTTGAAATTTTTAAAATTGTACTGTATGGTACTATCCTTAAAGCACAGACTGCAAGTATCATGAAGGAAATTGTTGAGTTAAAAGAGGCAATGAATATTAACGTTAAGGAAGTTGAAGTGTTTGGAAAAAGAGTTGATGATATGCAAGAGAAAGTCAAAGAAAGTGTGTTAAAATTAAATAGGTATGATAAAAGGCTGAGATTGATTGAGGATCAACATAAAAGACAAAACGTGATAATTAAAAATGTTGCTGAATCTGAGCCAGACTAATTAAAGCCAAGAATCTTAGAATGGTTGAATGAGTTACAAATGGTTAACTTTACTTCTGAAGATATTGTTAGTGTCCATAGGCTGGGTCCAAAGAGGAATAAATCAGTAAACAGAAATGTACTATTAAGGTTTACAAATGAAGGACCGAAAGCTACATATCAAAAGAATGGGACATACACCAAAATTAGGAAACAACAATATAGAGATCTATCATGATTTGCCCATTGAAGAGAGAATTTGGCAAAAGCAAATAAAATCAATAACTAAAATGCTAAGAGATAAAGAAGTGAGATACAATTGGATACCACCATCGCAACTAACGTTCAATTTTCAAGAGAAGAAATATGTTATTAAGGAAGGATCGCCAATGTTAGATCTCTTAACTGATGCTAACATAATTGAACATGGCTCACAGGAGTGGAAGGTCATTAAAGATGCCCTAACTGTGTTAGGAATGGGGTATGCCTTATTCGAGTTGATATATAGCAACCGAGAAATTTTGTTGTTCCCGCAAGGGGACAATGACAATAAGGATTTATCTATCTATCTATCTAAGACACTGAATCCTTTCCCTCAAGATAACTCCAGATACTTGGATACTCCCTATGAAGTGCAGACTAACTCCTGGAGTGCTGTGGATTCACAGCACTCCTGAAATTAAAGCCATCAGTTCAGCATACATTAACCATTTGTGGGGCAGCAAGGATAGTAGAGGAGAAGGAGCGAACACACTCATCTCTATTCTGCATCCTTATGTGTAAAGAGACTATATACTGCTAGATTCGTGCAAGGGTAAAACTATCACATCACTTAGCTGAATGTTACTTGATGGAATTCTGATTCATTAAAAGGAAAACTTTATACAGTGGTACCTCAAGTTACAAATTTAATGCGTTCCAAGGCATTTTTCATGTTATGAAATATTTGTAACTCGAATTTCCCATAGGAAATTCATAACTTGAAACATGGTTTCCCATAGGAATGCATGGAAAGCCAATTAATCTGTTCTGGAAAAATTCATAACTCAAGCCATTATTTTCAATTGATTTTCATTTGTATTGTGAATATTTTGTAACTCAAACCATTTGTAACTTGAGGAACCACTGTACAACCTTATTTTCTCTCTTATGCTGTTGAATGAGAATATGATTTAAAATAAGCCCTTGATGTTAATATCCGACTTAATTCTTTCACTCCAGTAGCTGAAGCATCCCATTACTGTTTATGGAATCCATGCCAGAATGTACGCCCCACTCTCATTAACAAAAGTAAAAGAAAAAGGAAAATGTCAGCCTAAATTAAATAGATGTTTCAAGAACTCACCGGTGTTGAATGATGAACCATTTAAAAACTTGGCAAGCTTAACAAACACCTTTCAACAGTTAATGCTGTTTGATGTACTGTCCTCAAAGATACACCCAAGAATCCAGGATCTGTCACGATTGTCTCTTCTTGAGTACATTGCATGGTCAGATTTATGTCAATGAGTTGAGGGCATTTTGTTTCTCCTAAGACACTTTATGTGCAAGGTCAAGCCATCACTAAAGTAGGAATATATTTAATTGTTTTAAACAGTGTGATAAAATTAATGACATTAGTACTAGTGTTGAAGAGCATCATAGTTCAGTAGCTTCATCTCTGATAAATAAATGTAAACCTACACATTTTTAAAAATATCTTGAAAATATTATTGCTGACCTCTGTTAATCAGGGAATTAAAGTAAACTCAAAAGTAACTTCTTTACTTTTCATTCTTTGCCAAGCAAAGGAATAATAATTTTTCTATGTATATATAGATTTAATCTCTTTAAATGTTGAGCAATCTTTATCTCCATTAACTTTTATGTGCTTGAAAGCTCTCAAAGCATGAAAATCTAGAGAAGCACAAGGCCACAGGCTGAGAATCTCTGGTCTACAGTCTGTGCTTTCCAACACACAGTAACTGGGAAATTATATAACATTCAATATCTCCTTTGCTACCTTTCCATGATGTGGTGGTAACTTCAGATATTTTGGATCAAATGAAATATGCAAATACATATTTTCATGCATATTGATACATACATTTCACCTTCAAATTCTTCTTTAAATGTGTATCTTGGTAAATACAGAACTTCCAAGAAATCTGTCCTAGCCATTAAAGAAGTACTGAATCTTCTGAATAGCTAAGTTTCTATCTAAACTTCAGTTCAAGAGGTGCAAACTTGGGTGTTTATTACAGTAATACCTCATACAAAGTCCGCTTCGTACAACATCGGATTCATACAATATCGCCTAATTCCTTGAAAAAAGTTGCCTCATACAAAGTTGCTGTGACTTTGTATGAGGCATTGGGGTTTTTCCCAGGTTGCATTGTGCCTGGACAGTATAAAAGGCAGGATGCATGCATGCATTGCTCTTGTGGGTTTTGCACGAGGCAAAGAGTGTTCAGGAGTGGTTTTGAGTGCAATTTTGGATTTTTTTCGAATTTTTTTGTCAGAATTTTTTGAAGCATTCCTGGGATTTTTGCAGCATTCTTCAGGTACTTGGATCATTCTTTGGCACAGTGGAAAGGTAGGTAAATGAGGTTTTCTGTTTCCAATTGGCTTGGAGTGGGGAGGTGGATGGGGGAGGGCAATTTTTTGGTGGGGTGGGCAATTGTTTGGTGTTTGCTGCTGTGATTTTTAAAAACAGATTGCATGCTCCATAATTTTTCTTATGTTGTTCTTTTTTTGGGGGGGGGGCACTGTTTGGTGGGGTGGGCAATTGTTTGGTGTTTGCTGCTGTTTGGATGATTAACACTGTGCTGCATGATGGGACATGTTGGCATCCATTTTTGTCCTTGCTTCCATCCAGTAATTGTTTACAGTAGCTTGTACAAAATGGATGATCAGCCGCATGGCTGCAGATTAACACTATGCTGCATGATGGGACATGTTAACTTTTAAACCTGCACTTCATAAAGTTTTCAAAAGTTAAAAACTTGTTGTATGGTTTGCCCCCTAATATCAGGGTTGTTTGACATGCTTTTGTAATGTATTTAGCCTTTAGACAATGATTTCTTAAAGTTCTGTCAGTTTCCTGTCTGTTTCCTTGACTTTGCCCTGAAGTCTGTGCTGTTACAGTACAATGAATCTCTATGGAAATGACGTTGTACGAGGCATCGCGGCAAGGATTTGGATGTTGTATGAGGCATCATGGCTAGGATTTTGCATGCCTCATACAAAGTCCAAATCCGTATAAAGTCCAAACTTGTAGAACCAAATTTGGACGTTGTATGAGGTATCACTGTATTGAGATTTGCAACCATAAGTCAGTTTGTTCCATCCAATCCATTTCAAACACCCATATAAACCATTGGGGTGGTTGGTTGGTTGGGGAATATATTCCTGGAAACTATCCAGTTCATCACTGACAAATTTGGAAATATGATTTTCAGTTGGCCCAGCAGCAACAAAATTTATTTATAATAATCTCTACTAAGAGGAATGTATGATAAAAATGCTTCGTTATTCTCTTATTGCTAGACTATTTTGACAGGTTAACATACATAATGTAAGTATTATTCCAACAGGAACAACCCAAAGTGTTCTTCAATGTTTCATGGAGACACCTGATAAGATAGCTATCTCAGGAAAGCTGCCAGAATTATGTTTTTGTATAAATCTGTCATTGAACTAAATAAAGGATGTGTGCAATTCAATTAGCTCATTCTTATGGATATATCCTGTGGCCCTGGTCAGCAATGGATTTTTAATAGTAACCATATGGAGTGATTGAGTGAATGAAGATGGAAAGAGCCAGAAACATGGGCACCATCTTCAGAATCACTCCCATATTTTTTCTGCTGAGAGTGAAACAAAGACATTTCAACTTGTTTGTTCTTTGCAGGCACCCCCCGCCCCCCCAAAGAAAGACTCAGACACCGGTATATGGATAAAGGCATCGGGCCACTTTTATTGAATAATGCCCTAGTCTGAATTACAACTTTCAATTGGTGTAATCATCCAATTGTAATTCTTTAAGGCAAGCAGGCCGAAGTAACACTGGTAAGGTTCCTCCCAAAATGCCAATGGCAATTGGCTACATGTAACTATTTGTATCAATTTGTTTGTTGACACAAACAAATTGTTGACCGGAGTCAATAAACTATCTACTGACCCCACCCTATGACGTGTATCCGTTAAATATCAAGGTGATGCAGGCTGGTAAGCTCCTGCCATCACCCCTTGCCTGGTTCGTCCCTGACCGGCCAAAGCTATTACCCCTGTACCTGTCTAAGTGTTGGCCAGTCAATTGCGAACCTGCCGGATACCTATGGGTCATAAATCTTTACCTTACCAGTGCTACCCGCCAAAGTGACCAAAGTCAACTTACCCCTTTTCTCAAAAACTAGCAACAGTGTGGGATGGGCAAAAAAGCCAGAACCAAAGGGCCAATTGAAGGTTCAGGCCAAAAATTCCCACCCGGCCCCAAAGCGACCAAAAAATCACACTGTTCACTAGGGAGCGGGTGGAGGGGAAAACTTCTCCACTCCGTCGCAATTCTAAAATGGCAGCTCAGCTGCCTCGTGGCCACCCCTTTTATAGAGGGGTGGCCACACCCCCTAACTCACCCGGATGTCTGAGTCCGGGTGGGGGCCCCCCGCAAAGAGCACGGCGGCCATTTTGGCGCCACACTTTCATTGCAGGCGCACCCCCCAAAGAAAGACTCAGACACCGGTATATGGATAAAGGCATCGGGCCACTTTTATTGAATAATGCCCTAGTCCGAATTATAACTTTCAATTGGTGTAATCATCCAATTGTAATTCTTTAAGGCAAGCAGGCCGAAGTAACACTGGTAAGGTTCCTCCCAAAATGCCAATGGCAATTGGCTACATGTAACTATTTGTATCAATTTGTTTGTTGACACAAACAAATTGTTGACCGGAGTCAATAAACTATCTACTGACCCCACCCTATGACCTGTATCCATTAAATATCAAGGTGATGCAGGCTGGTAAGCTCCTGCCATCACCCCTTGCCTGGTTCGTCTTTGACCGGCCAAATCTATTACCCCTGTATCTGTCTAAGTGTTGGCCAGTCAATTGCGAACCTATGGGTCATAAATCTTTACCTTACCATTGCTACCCGCCACACGGGGAGGCGTCCATGATGACTCACCGCCCCTCCCCCAGACCGTCAGCTCGGTCACCAGGCCTGCTTGCAAATCTTCCAGAAAGAGGTTTATACCTCTGGCCGACAGGTGGACCCCATCTCCTGCATAGAGATCGTAATCCTGCAAACCTATCCTAGAGTGCCGGATGGCTGTCCCCAAGCCCTTGTCTACCAGGAACCGGGCCACAGCCCTGTTCACCGAGCGCCGAGCGCGGTCAAGGGCACAGAGGTCAATGCCTCCCCTGTAATTATGTCGCGGCACAATGTCCGACCATAGCAGCCGCGTGGACGGCCAAACATAATGTAAATAGGCTAGGTCACTGCAGATCATGAATTTTAAGGAAAGGCCAGTGACCTGGGCAAGGTCATTGCCACCGAGGTGCAGTATAAGGACATCTGGTGGTTCAGCATCCCTGATGGAAAACAGGAATGGCAACAGTTCCCGCCATCTCATTCCGCGCTTACCGTACCATCGCATACATGCGGTTGCACGTAGCCCGAGATGGGGTCCCCACTCTGTCACTGCAGCATACTGCGCTGCCCAGTGCATGTAACTGTGGCCCACCAGCCATACTGCCACCGGTGTGCGGGGACACACAGGGTCTGTAAAAGAAGAAAAGAGAAAATGACTTAACTGGTACTCATACATGAAGGGTGTGTATGTACAATGCAAAACGCATGGATCCCCATCTTCCCATCCGGCGTATATCAGCCTCAGAGTACCCAAACGCAGCCGCAGTTGACGCAGCGCCTATCCTGAATGAATGGGTGCCGTAACGAGCCCCGGTGAGGCCAACACTGGTTAGTGCCATACCGGTCATATTCCAAAACTGGAATTTAGTCAGGGGAGACCCATCCTGGTGGCAGAAAAACAGGCCAGGGTGCGAACCACGCACTGCCAAAAACTCATGTAGGGCACCAACCGGACAGATGTCTTCAATGGAACATCGTAGCAGTCTAACTCCACTGCCTACGCCATGCTGATCAACCTTTGAGGACCGTATCCTCAACTGAGCCCACTCATGTGTAACATAGAAATCGTCTAGTTCCAGTGCCCTACGAGTCGCATCCGCCTTAGACAATGGTACCAACTCACTGATGCGGAGCGCTCCAAAGAAGGCCACTGTGGTAGCTGCGTGAAAAAGAGCCACCTCATACCTATCATAACATAAGTTATGCCAGCCTCGTGCAAGGTGGGTCAGGACCTCTGGTGAAATCGGGTGATGAGTGTCCGGGCGGCGGCCACGTTCACGTGACCACCCCTCCAAAACATGACATATGCGGAAGTCATTCACGCAGTCAGTAAAGCCCCTCACTTTGGCCACAAATGCCAGTGCCGAAAGCTTAGAGGCTATAGTACGGGGAGCCAGACCCTGACTGTGAAGATAAACCATGTATTGTAAAACCTGTTCCACTGGTATTGGCCACACTTCAGGCAACTGTAGTTGCTCGCAAAAGGTTCTAAATTATATGAAAGCATGTTGATACGCCTTACGCGTGCGAGGTGCCAATGACATGCCGATCGCCCGGTTCACCTCTCCTCGCCAAATGTCCAAATCTCGGCTGGGAGTGGTGAGGGGAATTCCTCTACTTCCGGAGCCAAGGTACGGAACTGGGGGATCTGCAGGCGGGATAAAGCATCAGCAATATCATTATTAATACCTGGTACATGTCTGGCCCTGAACAGCACATTTAGGCATAGGCTTCTTAAAACGAATTGACGAACCAATGCCATGACCCTGGGGGATTTGGACGTCTGGGCGTTGACAATGTGCACCACTGCCGCATTGTCATACCAAAAATGGACCACTGAGTTGGCCCACTCGTCGCCCCATAGCATCAGTGCTCCCAAAATGGGAAGAAACTCAAGGAAGGTAAGATCACGGAGGCGATCCATGCCAAGCCATGCGTGAGGCCATCGGCCGTAAGCCCACCTCCCCTCAAAATAAATCCCATAACCCAGGGAGCCGGAGGCATCCGACTGTACTTGAAATCTAGGGCAGACCAGGAGGTCTGATCTCCAGAAAGAGATCCCATTAAAATCCTGGAGGAATATGAGCCAAACCGAAAGGTCCACCCGCATGCCCCTGGTCAGTCGGACCCTGTGGTGGCGTTTTAACAGGCCAGCCATGGCGTCACACAGGTGCCTGGCAAATGCTCTGCCAGGTGTCACCACCCTGCAGGCAAAGTTAAGGTGGCCATGAAGTACCTGCAGCTCACGAAGGGACACTTTATGCTTGGCAATCAATGCCAAAATCGCCGCGGAGATCCGAGTCACCTTATCCATGGGTAACCTGGATGCCTTTGCGACAGAGTCAATTTCAATGCCTAGAAATGTGAGCTTATAGCTGGGCCCTCGGTCTTTTCAGGCGCTAAGGTGACACCCAGTTCCTGCATTAGCATCTGAAATGTAGTGAGGAGACGCGTGCACGTGTCCAAGCCCTGTTCACCCCTGAACAAAAAGTCATCGAGGTAATGGGCCACAGACCAGGACCCTGACCTGCAAACAAAGGCCCACTGAAGGAAAGTACTAAATCGTTCGAATGCCGAACATGAAATAGAGCAGCCAAATGGCATGGCCTTATCTACGTAAAACTTCCCTTGGAACCTAAAACCCAATAGCTCAAAATCCCCTGTGTGCACTGGCAGTAATCGGAATGCCGATTTAATACCACACTTTGCCAGGAGGGCACCGGGACCGCATGAGCGTACCATCCATAGGGCCTGATCAAACGACGTGTACCTGACTGAACAAAGGTCATCAGGAATCGCATCATTGACCGAAGAACCTGCAGGGTAAGATAGATGGTGGATAAGACGAAATTCACCCGGGTTCTTTTTCGGTACTAGCCCCAGAGGGGAGACTTTCAAATTAGGGAAAGGTGGTTCCAAGAAGGGGCCCGCTATCCTTAGCTATGCTTCGTGCAGCAACCTCCTCATTAGCTTTCAAGGAAAGTAAATTTGGAGCATCTTGGGGTCCCCGAACACCCCGAAATGGAATACGAAAGCCCAACTGGAAACCCTCCAGCAGGTACCTCGCATCATCCCTTCTTGGATAAGCTGAGAGCCATCGCTCCAGCGTGTGGACATTAATTGGGGAGGGGGCCTTTCACATGGCTAGTTCCTTCAGAGGGAGCTCTGGTCGCCCCCTGTCCACCCCTACCTCTGCCCCATGACCCACCAGCCCGCGGGCACGCGGAGGCAGCGTGGGGGCCAGCGCAAGAGGGACACTCGTGTCGGAAACGACACTGGCGCTTATTACACATGCCGTTAGCTGAGAAGCTCCAACACAGCAGGCAGGCTGGAACCCCATGCCCCACCAGTTGGCGGGGAGCCTGCATTGCAGCAGCCCGCTGCACGGCATGACCACAATGGTACCTATCACCAGGCGCCGGACGTGTGGGAGTCATGTACAAGAGCCACAATTGCTGGCAGGGCTCATCCCACCTCATTTCAGGATGGAGGGCCACCCTCATTCTAAATTCCTCATCGTAAGCCAACCACGATGGGCCAGGGAAATCAACCATCGCCCTGTAAATATTGTCAAGGTATTGGACCATCAGAATGGCCAAATCAGGCCGGGCCCTGAGGTATACCGCCATATATATGAGGTATGCCGGCAACCAGTTGGCCCAGGTGCGCGGTGGCTTACGATGACGGGACAGCTCCTTGTCTCTGTCATCCTGTCCCTCCCTCTCCTCCTTAGTGGGCTCATGGTTCAAGAGGGAGAAAATATCAACGTACTCCCCTCGCCAAATCTTTTCCCTCGTGGCCTGTGACAAATGATCACCCAGGGGCAAGGAATAGCCAGCCGTCAGCAAAGCCATCGTCGGCACATTTTGGATGGAAGGTATGCGCAGCGGGCCCGGAACAGCCCCTGCGATGCTCGGCATATCCCAGGGGCGGACACCCCTGCCCTGAACGAGGGACCATTTGGCAACCAGGAGTGAATGGGGCAGTGTGGAAGCAGCTGCCCACCCGCATTAGCTTGACGTGACCAGGGCCACTGAACTCCCCCAGTGTAAGTGGACAGTGTTGGTGGTGCACTAAGTTGAACCTGATACTCACTAGTCGCACCCCTGTGAGCCGCCCCCACCGGGGGTTCCGGCCCACGGTGGGCATCAGAGCTCGCGACTGGCATCGAGCTCTGTGACCACACCTGACTGCTCCCCGCTGGTACATCATGTCGAATGGGGAGCTGCGAGGACCAGCCGGGGCTGGCCGGATAGCCTCAAGCAGCTCGACCCTGTTGGTCGCCTGCTGGAGAGTCACGGCCGACGAGTTGGCCAGGATCGACGAAGGGGCCGCAGTTGAAGTAGCGGTTGCTCCATTGGAAGGTGGCTGGGCAATGCCAATGATGCTTCCAGCACTGCTATATGTGCTATTAGCGCATCCACTGCCTCCGAGCCCCCAGTGTAAGGTGGGCCGGGTGGGCCGGATGGCCCACTAGGCAGTTGGTGAAATGGAAACCCAAAAGGGGATCCGGGGCCAGAATAGGGCCGGAGGAACGGTGGGGCAGAAACTCGCACCAGGCCCCCTGGGCCACCTTGTCCTGGGCCCTGCAAAGGCCCGCCTAGGGCCGAAGTCCCCGAGGGGCCAGCCTGTGCCGGCCAGGTCAGGAAGCTGGTGCCCGGCTGCCAGGCGGGAGCATGATCGGCCCCACTGGTAGCAGTGGACAAGTTCCGCTCGCTGCCCTGCAGCGGGGGCGCAGCCCTGGTCCTCCGACCCGCAGGCTGCCCCCCGTCTGATGAAGGGCCAGAAAAAGCCCTTCCCCTTGGCCGCGGCTTAATTGCCGGGGCCCTGCGCTTGGGAGCCATGTCTCCCAAAAATCAAGGCTTGATCGCCGGAGGATCCCTGTCCAGGGATCAGATCCTGAGCCTGAAGTACCGCGGTAGCAAAGAGGTAATGCAAAAACCGCACCCAGTACTAAGGGCAAGCTAAATAAGAGAACGCGATTGAGAAAACTTCTCCGCTCCGTCGCAAATCTAAAATGGCAGCTCAGCTGCCTCGTGGCCACCCCTTTTATAGAGGGGTGGCCACACCCCCTAACTCACCCGGATGTCTGAGTCCGGGTGGGGGGCCCCCCCGCAAAGAGCGCGGCAGCCATTTTGGCGCCACACTTTCATTCTGTGAATACTAGTTCTCACACTTCATAGAGCCTTCCTATTATCCACTCAAGCCACTTACTCTAAAATACAGCAAGTGACATCCAATTAATTCTCTTTGATGTGTTGACATGGACTGCTATAGAACAGAGGCAGGTCGTTTTGTAGGAAGAACTTTATTCTTTTTTAAAAAACTAGAACCCCAGGATCTACCATCAGAAGGAATGCAAATTACAGTTAAAGAAATGCATGCCATGATGCCCTGAACACTTCAATCTCATCTGATTTCCAAAGAAAAGCAGAGTCTGGCCTGGTTTATACACAAATGGGAGACCACTAAATAATAACTGGGATTTTTAGGGAGAACATGGATAGAATCATACCTAAAATCCTGAACAGCCACACTTAGTAAGGATGGGTAATGCTGGTCTAGATGGACCAGTGGTCTGACTCAACAGAAGCTTCCTATTACTATGCTATCTGTTTAAAACAATTTTAACAGTTAAATAATTAACACATGATAATCAATTCATCAAAATCAATACAATATGCAGGCATTACAGCCTCCTGTATGACATAAAAGGACTGCTAATAGTGTCACGATGATGATTATCACTTATAGCAGTGATGGCAAAACTTGGCACTCCAGGTGTTCTTGAACTTCAATTCCCAGAAGCCCTGATTAGCAGGAATGCTGACTTGGGCTTCTGGTAATTGAAGTCTAAGAACACCTAGAGTGCCATCACGGACTTATAGCAACTCACATAAGAATGTATACTTACAAAGTATGAAAATGGAAGTGCGGCGCCAAAATGGCCGCCGCGCTCTTTGCGGGGCCCCCCCCACCAGACGAAACCATCCGGGTAGTTAGGGGCGTGGCCAGCACCCTAATAAAAGGGGCTGGCCACGAGGCAGCCGTGCTGCCATTTTGGCGAACCGACGGAGCGGAGAAGTTTTTCCTCCTTACCTCCGTCGATCGTGTCCTCTTGGGGGAAGCCTTTTCAGGCAGCTTTCTCTTGTTTTAGGCTTCCTAGCTACCTTAGCCATGCCCTCGAAGAAGAAGGCAGACGCGAACGTGGCTCGATCGGCGCGGAGGCGTCAGCCGGGTCGGAGGACCGCGACTGCGCCCGTTCCGCAGCCACCTTTAGCAGACCCCACCGGGAACGGTGGGATGGGATCGGTAGCTCCTTGGCCTGATGCGCGGAGCATACCTGCTGCCCCGGACGGGGCCTCAGCCCTTGGCCCGCAAACAACGACCACGGCCCCTGCCATGGTCTGTGCGGCGGGGCCCTCTTGCCCGGGTGCGCAATTCCTATGGGGGGTGCGAGCCACGGACGGTGGTTGGGTTCCCTGCCTTTGGAGGGCATTCCCACGGCTCCCCAGGGGCTGAGCATGGGCTCTTGGCCTTATCTGGCCCCTGGGGCTCAGGGACCTGGACAGGTACCCGTGAATTATGGGCCGGTTGCCCAATTGCCCCCTGTTGGGGCCGGGGCCTATGTCGATGTGGAGGCCCTCCTGGCCCGGGTGGCGGCCCTTGAAGCGTCCTTGGCAAGGGCCAGCCAAACAGGGGTGTCTCTAGGTTTTCAGGTGCCCCCTTTGGCCGCCGAACAGCGGCCGGCGATGGGTCGGGTTGAGCCGCCTGAGGCGCGCGGGCCGGTGGTGGCCACTGCCTCGCAGCTCCCCACCCCACAGGTGCAGCAGTCTGGTGCTGGTCTGGCCCCGTCGACGAGCTCAGCTTCGGTCGTGAGCTCCGACGCCCCCAGCGGGCCGGAACCCCCGGTGGGGGCGGCCCGCGGGGGTGCAGCGGGTGAGTATGCAGTCCAAGCTAATGCACCCACACAACTGACTTCCTTGGGGGGGGGCTGTTCAATGGCCTTGGCCTCAGTCGGGTGGCCCGGCGGCCCAATGGCCCCCGGCCCACACAGCGACTTTGCCCGTGACACAGGGCCTGGGTCGGGGTGGTGCCCCCAATGTGCTGGAAATGTGTTGGGGATCCCCGGGCTGGCTCAGGCTCATTTTCCTTTGCCCGTAGTTCCCTCAGTGCCGGTGTCGGCTTTGCCAACAGCAGGGTATTCCTTGCCCTTGGGGGACCATTTGGCCCAGTCTACCAAGGAAAAGATTTGGAGGGGCGAGTATGTAGATATCTTCTCCCTTCTACATAGGGAGCCGACCAAGGAAGAGAGGGAAGGGCTGGATGAGAAGGATAAGGAGCAGGCACGTCGTCGTAAGCCGCCACGCACGTGGGCAAATTGGTTGCCAGCGTACCTGATTTACATGGCCGTTTACCTCAGGGCTAGGCCGGATTTGGCTATCCCTATGGTCCAGTATCTGGACAATATTTACCGGGCTATGGTTGACTTCCCGGGTCCGTCATGGCTGGCTTACGACGAAGAATTCCGCATGAGGATTCCACTGCACCCAGAGATGAGCTGGGAGGAGCCCTGCCAGAAGCTGTGGCTTCTGTATATGACCCCCACGCGCCCGGCGCCTGGGGAGAGATACCATTGTGGACATGCGGTCCAACGAGCGGCCCCGGTACAGGTACCCCGCCAAGTGGCGGGGCAGGGGGTTCCAGCCCGCCTGCTGTGCTCGACCTTCTCGTCCAATGGTTCTTGCAACAGGAAGAATTGCAAGTACAAGCATGAGTGCCCCTCTTGTTCTGGCCCCCATGCTGCCTCCGCCTGTCCCAGGCCGGGAGGATACAGGGGCAGGGGTAGGGGCGGACAAGGGGCAGGTAAGACTGCCATGGAGGGAGCGGATTCACCAAAAGGCCCCCTCCCCAATTAATGTCGACATGCTGGAGAGTTGGCTCGCATTGTACCCGAGGAGAGCAGATGCTGTGTACCTCCTTCAGGGTTTTCAACTGGATTTTCGTATTCCTTTCACGGGGGATAGGTCACCGCAGGATGCACCTAACCTTTTGTCACTTAGGGGAAGGGAGGAGGTGGCTGCCGCCAGCATTAATAAGGAGATTGCTGCGGGCAGGGTCGCTGGCCCTTTCCCCGCACCCCCGTTCCACAACCTTAAAGTGTCTCCGCTAGGACTAGTGCCCAAGAAGTCCCCGGGCGAGTTCCGCCTGGTTCACCATTTGTCCTACCCAGCCGGCCACTCGGTCAATGATGCTATCCCTGATGACCTTTGTTCTGTCAGGTATACATCCTTTGACCAGGCATTGCGCATGGTGCGCTCATGTGGCCTGGGTGCACTGTTGGCTAAGTGTGACATTAAGTCGGCGTTTCGCCTCTTGCCCGTGCACCCGGGTGACTTCGAGTTGCTGGGTTTCAAATTCCGGGGTGAATATTATTTTGACAAAGCCATGCCATTCGGCTGTTCCATATCCTGCTCGGATTTCGAGCGTTTCAGTACCTTCCTGCAGTGGGCATTTGTCCGTAGGTCAGGGTCTCGGTCTGTAGCCCATTACCTGGATGACTTTTTATTCGGGGGTGAACGGGGCTGGGACACGTGCACACGTCTCCTCAACACATTTCAGACGCTAATGGAGGAACTCGGTGTCCCTTTAGCGCCCGAAAAGACCGAAGGCCCGTCTAATAAGTTGATATTCCTGGGGGTGGAAATTGACACGGTAGCGCAGGCGTCTAGGTTGCCCGCAGACAAGGTGTCAAGGATAGTGGCCCTTATATCGGACTTGCTGGCTAAGCGCAAGGCATCCCTTCGGGAACTGCAGGTGCTACATGGACATCTCAATTTCGCTTGCAGGGTGGTCGCACCTGGCAGGGCATTTGCTCGGTGCTTGTGCGACGCCATGGCAGGCTTATCCAGGCCCCATCATAGGGCGAGATTGACACGGGGCATCAGGGCAGATCTGCACGTATGGCTCCAGTTCCTGAGGGAGTTCAATGGGGTCTCATTTTGGAGGTCTGACCTCCTGGCTTCGCCCCAATTTCAGATTCAGTCTGATGCCTCGGGATCCCTTGGTTATGGGATGTACTTCAATGGGAAGTGGGCATATGGTGGATGGCCACCAGCCTGGTCAGGCACGGGTCGCCTGAGGGATCTCACATATTTGGAATTTTTTCCCATACTGGGGGCCTTGATGCTATGGGGTGAGGAGTGGGCCAACTCTGTGGTGCATTTCTGGTGTGACAATGCAGCTGTTGTCCACATTGTCAACTCACAGACCTCTAAATCTCCCAGGGTCATGGATCTTGTGCGCCAGTTTGTATTGCGCAGCCTGCGCCTCAATGTACTGTTCAGAGCCAGGCATGTCCCGGGGGTGAATAATGATATTGCTGACGCTTTGTTCCGCCTGCAGATCTCCCGGTTCCGTGCCTTGGCTCCGGATGCGGAGGAATTTCCCTCGCCACTACCGCAGGAGATATGGACCATTGGCAAGGAGAGGTGAACCGGGCGATAGGCATGTCACTGGCGCCACGCACGCGTAAGGCGTATCACCACGCGTTGGTTGCATTTCGGACCTTTTGTTCCCAATCTCGCCTGCCAGATACCTGGCCGATCCCAGTGGCCCACATCCTCCGTTTCATGGTTTAACCTGCACGCCCAGGGCCTGGCACCCCGCACCATAGCATCTAGGCTATCAGCGCTGGCTTTTATGGCCAAGGTGGGAGGTCACGCGGACAGTACCGCTGATTTCCGTGTGAGACATGTTTTGGAGGGGTGGGTGCGGGAACGTGGGCGTTGCCTTGACGACCGTCACCCAATTTCCCCTGGGGTACTTACCCAACTGGCACGAGGCTGGCATGACCTATGTTTCGATAGGTATGAGGCAGCCCTGTTTCGTGCAGCTACAACGGTGGCCTTTTTTGGAGCGCTCCGCATCAGCGAGCTTATAATGCTGTCTTAGGCGGATGCAAGTCGTAGGGCACTGGAACTCGAAGATGTCTATGTTGCTATGATTGGGCTCAGTTGAGGATACGCTCCTCTAAAACAGATCAGCACGGCGTAGGCAGTTGAGTAATACTGCTACGATGTTCCTTGGAAGACATCTGTCTGGTTGGTGCCCTACAGGAGTTTCTTGCACTGTGTGGCACGCACCATGCCCCGTTTTTCTGTCACCAGGGTGGGTCTCCCCTCACTCAGCCATTCCTGCAGGATGGGGGCGGTTTCTACTGCAGCTACTTTTGGGTACTCTGGGGCTGAAATACGCCGCATGGGAAGGTGGGGATCACATTGTTTTCAGTTTTGTGTTCACCCTCTTCAACCGTGAGTGCCAGTTTAGTCACTGCAATGTTTCTCACCCCCCCTTTTTTCCTTGACAGACCCTGGGTGTCGTTTTACACCGGTGACAGTAGGGCTGGTGGGCCGTTGCCACGTGCACAGGGCAGCGCGTTACGCTGCACAGGGCAGCGCGTTACGCTGCACAGGGCAGCGCGTTACGCTGCGGCGACAGAGTGGGACCCCGACTGGGACTGGGTGCATCCTCACATCTCAGGTGGTGTGGTAAGCGCGGCATGTTATGGCGGGAACTGTTGCCATTCCTTTCCTACATCAGGGATGCTGACTCGCCTGATGTCCTGGTTATTCACCTTGGGGGCAATGGTTTCGGACAGGTCACTGGCCTATCGCGGAAGCTTGCGATTTGCAGTCACCTGGCCTACTCACATTATGTGTGGCCTGCCACACCCCTCATTTGGTCGGACATGATACCGCAGTACGCTTACAGGGGAGCGTTTGGCCTCCAGGCGCTTGACCGGGCTCGTCGCTCCAGGGCTATTGCCCGGTTCCTTTTTGATATGGGTTGGGGACGCGTCATTCGCCTCCCCATCATCAGTCTGCAAAATTATGAGCTTTATTCAGGGGAGGGGGCCCATCTGTCACGAGGAGGTATGGACCTCCTGCTGAGTGATTGGCGAGCAGGCCTGTCGACCGAGCTGACGGTCTTGGGGGGGGGGGGGGCGTCGAGCCTTTATTGAAGCCTCTCCGGGTGGCGGGTAGCACTGGTAAGGTAAACATTTATGACCCACAGGTATCCGGCAGGTTCGCAATTGACTGGACAACACTAGATAGGCATAAGTTGTTTAAACGTTGTCCGGTCAACGACGAACCAGGCGAGGGGGTGATGGTTACCACTAGACAGCTGGAATCACCCCCTGATTTTACGGATACACATCAGAGGGTGGGGTCATTAGTTAGATATTGACTACGGTCAACAATTTGTTTGTTGTCAACAAACAAATTGATACAAATAGATACATTGTAACAATTGCCGTTGGCAATTTTGGGTGGTACCTTACCAGTGTTACTTCGGCCTGCTTGCCTTAAGAATTATGATTGGTCGTTTTACCAATAGAAATTTATAATTCGGACTAGGGCTTGAATCAATAAATGTGGCCCATGCCGTTATCCACTTTCATTTGTGTCTGAGTCCATCATTGGGGGGGTGCGCCTGCAAAGTGGTTTACTAGTCTCTCTTTCTGATGGTTCTTTGGGAGTGTGTAGGTTGCCTCAGATCACTAGCCACACATACTCTGGATGATTTCACTTTGTCCTCCCTTGGGAGGCATGGTGGGGATTTGAACTTGCAGCGTCTGTCTTAGTAACCTGGCACTCCACCCACTGACCTGTACCAGTTGCCAAGGTATACCTCTCAGTATAAAATAGCACTGTTTAAAATAGCTTCTTATATTCCTAATTCTGAGTTCAGTGATTTGTTTTGAGTACCCACTCCTAGTTATCATAAGCTGTCTTCATTTTGCTAGTACAGTTTAAGGTGTGTGTGTGTGTGTGTGTGTGTGTGTGTTGGGGAGTGTTATTGCTGTTTTGCTTGCACAATTGTAAATTGTAAACCCATTCTGATCTATTGAAAATCAACTAGCAACCTACTGATTATCCAGATCTACCTTCTGCCTACCTTCATTATACCAACTTTATCAGAGTTTTTTTTCTTAGCTGACTTTAATACACTATTAACTGACACAACTGAGACAGAAACTGCGCTGTTTAAGGCAAGAACTCTTGCAAATTCTTTGTAGTCAGTCATAATTAGATAGAGAATACAGATAGTTAAATGATATTTACTTATGTGTTAACCATTCAAAGGATAGCCACATGAAGCAATTTCATAACAACTTATCTTACTCAGCAGGAATGATGCAGTCACATATGTTCAGTTACATGTGAGCAGTTGTTTTTGTAGCTAGAGGTCTTGTTTTGAAGCTCTGTTCTCAACCAGACATTGGATCATTCTATCAATTATGCAAGTGACTCTTACAATTTGATGTACATCAAACTATGTATTTGGTTCAAACCAAATCATAGACAGGAAGAAGTCATTCATGCAAATTAAAGAAATCCGTGCAAGACATTCCATTTGAATGAAACAGGATTGTTCTTTTACAGCATTTTCTGGAAATGATTATGTCATTTAGCCACTGTAAAGAGCAATGTGTTCCATCTGCTACTGATAGGTAATGATCTAATTGGGGAATTATGTTTCTAATCCAGATGTTTCTCCTGATTAAGCCAAACTGTTTAGAGCAGATCTACCGAGGGAACTTGGGTGGCTCAAGTGGTTAAGATGCTGAACTTGATGACTGGAAGGTCAGCAGGTCAGCAGTTCAAGACCCAAGTACTGCACGACGTAGTGAGCTCCCATTTCTGACCCAGCTCCTGCCAACCCAGGAGTTAGAAAGCAAGACATTGCAAGTAGATAAATAGGTACCACTTTGGTGGGAAGGTAAACAGCATTCTGTGCATCTAAGCATGCCTGCCACATGTCCATGGAAACATCTGCAGATGCAGACAGCGTTGGCTCTTTGGTTGTAAACAGAGATGAGCACTGAACCCTGGAGTCAGATATGACTGGCTTTTGAGCAAGGGCAAGCTTTACCGTCACTATTTAAACAAAGATGCTGTTCTTAACTCCCCATCAGAGGTGCCTTCTTTAAAAAGTTATCTTACAAAGGAAACTTAGAACATGCCCAGACTGCCTCTTGTGGGATAGTTTGGGATTTCTAATTTTATGTTGTTTGAAGATGGGAGAGGGCTAAATCACATTTACCCTGCTGCACTCATACAAACAAAACAAGATATTTTTGCTTCTAACAAACCACTTTACAATAAGAGCAAATGAAACACTTTCCTTGATCTTCTGCAGAGGAGCAAGGAAGGAGTAATTATTTCCCTCCCTCCCTCTTGATCATTGGAGTACTGCATCATTTAGGAGGTAAAATGTTTTTCTTTGTTCTTCCTTGTAGTGTTGATCAAAACCAGTTTCTCAATTAGCACACAAGAAAAAATGAAGATTTTTAAAAATATATCTCCTGGGGTTCCCGACATCAGTCTCAGGATGGGAGACAGCTGAGCCCAGCAACCCTCCTCCTGGCCCCATCCAGGCAGAGGGTTGAAAAAGCGCTGAGCCACCACAGTCACTGCAGCCACTGGAGCCGCCGGAGCCGCTGCACCTCTCTCGTGGCTCCCGACATCAGCCCTGGGATGGGAGACAGCTGAGCCCAGCACCCCTCCCCCCCTGGCCCCGTCCAGGCAGGGTGTGTGTGAAAAAGTGCTGAGCCGCCGGAGCCGCCAGACCCACCATGCCTCTCCTGGGGCTCCCGACATCAGCCCTGAGATGGGAGACAGCTGAGCCCACTGCCCCTCCCCCTGGCCCCGTCCAGGCAGGGGGTTGAAAAAGTGCCAAGCCGCCGCCGCCGCCGCCGCCGCCGCCGCCGCCGCCACCGCCGCCGCAACCACCGCAGCTGCCGCAGCCGCCACAGCCGCCACAGCCACCGCAGCCGCCGGACCCCTCCCAGGGCTCCCGACATCAGCCCCAGGATGGGAGACAGCTGAGCCTGGCACCCCTCCCTTTAGTGTATGGGACCAAAGACACCAGGACAGCCGAAGAGCTGGCTTAACACAACTTTATTACATGCTGGTCAGAGGGAACATGTGGTAATGGCGGACGAACAGCTCAATATATACAGTGGCTATACATTTGAATGTGGCTCCTTGACAGTCTATTGGCTACTGTCCGCGTGACGTCATTTCAGGTCACGCCCTTCTTGTCCAGGTGAAGGTGGTGGCGGGAATCTTCCCGCGCTGTTGCTCTTAGGTGAGTCTTGGGCCAATGAGCTTGGACGCTCGCTATTGCCATCTAGTGGACTTCCAAGGCGCGCTGGTGGAGTTCGAGGTGACGGACGAGGCAAAGAAGAGAGCCATCATCACCAGAATGCTCGGGCACGACGGCAAGAGGGTATTGATTGACCTCATCGCACCCAAGAAGGCGGCTGAATTCAAGGCGAAAGAGCTCCTGAAGGTGTTGCGAGACCATTTCCGGCCCTCGGCAGCGATGTTTCCCGCTCGGAGCGCGTTTTGGAGGCGAGTCCAAGCGCCTGGTGAGTCGGTCGCCACCTTCGTAGCGGCCCTATGTCTGGCTGCCGGCCCATGCAAATGGGAGAACTTGGAAGTCACCCTCAGGGACTGCGTGCTATGCGGCCTGAAGGATGCCGAAATCCAGCGCACGCTGATGAATCAGGAGCCGCCCCCCACATTGCAGGAGGTCCTGAAAGCGGCACAGGCCGCGGAAGCCACGAAGGCCGGGGTACAGGAGCTCCAGGACTGGCGTCCGAAGGCCGACAAAACAGAGGGTTCGATGCACGCAACCCGGCGAATTTCGAAATCGTCCGCCGAAAACAGCGACGACGAGGACGTCTGGAGGGTCCGGAAGGAGGGCCGGCGCTGCGACGGCTGCGGGGCGGCTCACGACCGCGCCAGGTGTCATTTCAGAAAAGCCGAGTGCCACAACTGTGGACGACGCGGGCACATCGCCAAAGTATGCAGACCGGGGGAGCTCGCCTGACCGCGCGGCGAGGCCAGACCGCTCGACGAGAATCAAGGATGGCGCCCGGCCCACGAGGAAGCAGGACGGCGTGGGCCGCATCTCCGACGACAGCGACGACGACGCCCCAGTTTTCAGCGTGTCCATGGGACACCCCCGTTTCTTTGTTGAGGTACTGGTGCAGGGGGCCCCTGTTAGGATGGAGATTGACTCTGGCTCCTCATACTCTATCATTTCCCAGAGGGAGTTTCTGAGAATTGCCCCCCGCGTGCGGCCCAAGCTCAAAGCGTTGAGGTCCACGCTTCGAGACGTGCAAGGGAACAGTATCCCGGTGCTGGGGGTTGGGAAATTCCAGGTCCAGTATAAGCGGCACGCCGCGGAACTCCCCCTAGTCGTTCTTAAGGGGGGGTAATTGCAGCCTCCTCGGGACTCAATGGTTTCAGCCCCTGGGTCTGTTCATTGGGGGGGTGCACGCCGTTGGGTCTGACCCAATACAGGAGGTGTGCAACGCGCACCCCGAAGTCTTCAAAAAGGGACTTGGGAAATTCAATGGACCCCCAGTAACTTTCGACCTGGACCCGGAGGTCCGCCCAATAAGACTCAAACCGCGCAGAGTGCCTTTTGCACTAAAGGACAAAATAGAGGCGGAACTGGACAAATTAGTGGGCCAGGGGATTCTTGTTCCTGTTGATTCTGCAGAGTGGGAAACTCCAATTGTCACGGCATTGAAGGCCAATGGGGAGGTTCGCATTTGCGCCGATTATAAGTGCACCATTAATAAGGCAATCCGCCCTAATGCATATCCGGTGCCGGTGTTTCGCTAAACTCGACCTGGCACAGGCCTATCAGCAACTCATGGTGACCCCTGCCGCAGCTGCTGCACAGACCATAGTCACGCATAAGGGGGCATTCCAGGTGACGCGCCTCCAATTCGGCGTAAACTCGGCGCCTGGGATTTTCCAGTCGCTCGTGGAACGCCTCCTCAAAGGGCTGGACGGCGTTTTGCCATATTTTGATGATGTTTTGATAATGGGGGGGAGTGAGGTTGAGTTGGCTGAAAGGCTAAACAAGGTCCTGGCGGCATTCGAACAGGCGGGGTTGAGGTTGCGAAAAGACAAATGCGTCTTCTTCGCGAAGGAGGTTGAGTTCTTAGGGTTCCGAGTAACACCCGAGGGGATCAAACCATCCAAATCTAAGGTGGCCGCCATCAGGAAAGCCCCTCGCCCCACATCCAAGCCCGAGTTGCAGTCGTTCCTAGGGCTCTTAAATTTCTACCACTCCTTCCTTCCACGGAAGGCTGTGGTGGCTGAGCCGCTTCACAAGTTGCTCAAGAAAGATGCGGCATGGAAGTGGGGCGATGACCAGGAGAGGGCATTCACGGAACTGAAACAACTCCTGGCGTCTGACGCCATCCTGACCCATTTCGACCCCAAACGGCCGGTGGTACTGATCTGTGATGCATCCCCGGTGGGGGTGGGGGCAGTGTTATGCCACGTGTTGGAAAACAGGAGGGAAGCCCCAATAGCGTTTTACTCCAGGTCCCTGTCCCAAGCAGAGAGGAATTACGCCCAGACAGACAGGGAAGCGCTGGCGATAATTGCAGGGACCAAAAAATTTCACGATTTTCTTTATGGCCGCCCCTTCACCATCGTGACTGACCACAAGCCCCTGCTAGGCATTTTTACCGCAGATAAGCCCACGCCACAGATCCTGTCCCCGAGGATGCTTAGGTGGGCCATTTTTCTCAACGCCTACCAGCACGCGTTGGTGTACCGGCCCGGGAGAGAAATCAGCCATGCGGACGCTCTGTCGAGGTCCCCCCTCCCCCAGACACACAGCCACGTGGGCGGGGAGGAGCCGGACCGCCAGGTGCTCATGATAGAAGTCTTCGATTCGCCCCCCATAGTACCCGCCAATATCGCTAAAGCGACAAGCAGAGACAGGACGTTGGCAGCGGTTAGCTCCTGGGTACAGAAAGGGTGGCCAGCGTCTTCCCCAGCGGAAGAATTCGCCCCATTTTTCAGGAAAAAGTTGGAGCTGTCCCTAGAGAGGGGGTGTCTCTTGTGGGGGCAGCGGGTGGTGATTCCCACATCCCTTCGGCCGCGGGTGCTTAAACTGCTGCACGTCAGCCACCCCGGAATTGTGCGCTCCAAAGCGCTGGCCCGTAGTTACTTTTGGTGGCCCCAGTTAGACGCCGACATCGAGCACATGGTCGGCACTTGCGAGAGTTGCCAATGCTCCAGACCGGAGGAGGCCCATCTTCCCCACAGGGAGTGGGACGCAGCTAAGGGGCCGTGGTCCCGGATACACATAGATTTCGCGGGCCCGTTCCGAGGAACCCTGTTTCTCCTTGTTGTGGATGCTTTCTCTAAGTGGTTGGAGGTCATCCCAGTCACGAGCACCTCCTCGGCCGCGACAATTAAGCATTTGCGGAGAATTTTTTCCACGTTCGGCATACCCGACACCCTAATTAGCGATAACGCTAGTTGCTTCACGTCCGCTGAGTTCAGGGCATTCACAGAGATTAACGCCATCCGGCACATCACCTCTGCCCCGTTCCATCCGGCCACCAATGGCCAAGTGGAGCGCCTCGTTCGCACCACGAAGGATGCGCTGCGGCGCATGGGCCCCGGGGACCTCAACCTGCAAGTGTGTCAGTTTCTGCTAGGGTACAGGGTGACCCCGTTGGCGTCAGGATACTCCCCCGCAGAGCTCTTAATGCGCAGGAAACTGGCCACCATTCTCACTAGGCTAGATCCCATGAGAGTTGAAGACAAGGGGAGGAACATCGGGATAGAAGCCACAAAGAGTTTTAGTGTGGGTGCCCCGGTGCATTGCAGGAACTACGCCAGCGCGGGGCCAGCCTGGGTACTGGGGGTGGTCGTGGAACAGACTGGTCCCATGTCGTACCGCGTGGAGACCAACACAGGTCTATTCTGGCGGCGGCACGCGGACCAGCTACGGAACCGGGTCCCGGGAAGGCAGGGCGCTGAAAGCGCAGAGCAGAATTCAGCGTTAGGGTTCTCCCCCACCCGTTTAGCCCAAGGGGGAGGAAAGGGGGGTCCAGAGTCCCCACCAAGGGGGGAGGAGGAAGAATTCATCCTCATAGATATCCCGCGGGATCCCCCAACAGAGTTTAATTTTGAGTTACAGAACCGGGGGGGGTTTCGGAGTGGTCCCCCACCCATCCAAGCGAGAAGAGGGGTTTTACGTTAGCCCCTGGTGCCCCCGGTTCGCCCACAACGGAATCTACCCTTTCCCCTAAAGCTGCAAAACCGCAGCAAGCCACTAACGAGTCTCCCTCTCACATTACAGGACAAGGGTCCAGGGAGCAAGGAAGCGGGAGCGGCCCCCGGGGGGACCAACCCACATCGCGGCCCAAACGCGAGTGCAAGAAACCATCTTGGTTAAGAGACTTCGTCTCATCCTAGGGGGGAGGGATGTTGTGTTCTAAAGCATGTGCCTTTAAACAATGTATCTATCCATGTGTATCCAATGTAACCTTTTCCATGTGTAACATTGTAACCTCAGCTGCATCACTGTAACCCTAAAAGGACGCGAGCTAGTGACCACTAGATGGCAATAGCGCCTTGGAAGTCCATTTCGAAAAGTTCCCAGTCTTGTGGTTTCTTGATGTCGAAACCGGCGTATGTCTTGGTCCCGTGGGCAGCCATGATCCCATCCTCGTCACCAATTTAGTGTATGGGACCAAAGACACCAGGACAGCCGAAGAGCTGGCTTAACACAACTTTATTACATGCTGGTCAGAGGGAACATGTGGTAATGGCGGACGAACAGCTCAATATATACAGTGGCTATACATTTGAATGTGGCTCCTTGACAGTCTATTGGCTACTGTCCGCGTGACGTCATTTCAGGTCACGCCCTTCTTGTCCAGGTGAAGGTGGTGGCGGGAATCTTCCCGCGCTGTTGCTCTTAGGTGAGTCTTGGGCCAATGAGCTTGGACACTCGCTATTGCCATCTAGTGGTCACTAGCTCGCGTCCTCTTAGGGTTACAGTGATGCAGCTGAGGTTACAATGTTACACATGGAAAAGGTTACATTGGATACACATGGATAGATACATTGTTTAAAGGCACATGCTTTAGAACACAACACTCCCCCTGGCCCCTTCTGGGCAGGATGGGTGAAAAAGTGC
Source organism: Bradypodion ventrale (assembly GCA_035047345.1). NCBI lineage: Eukaryota > Metazoa > Chordata > Lepidosauria > Squamata > Chamaeleonidae > Bradypodion > Bradypodion ventrale. The sequence continues at coordinate 255,625,113 of JAWDJE010000003.1, forward strand.
TGAGCCGCTGCAGCCATTGGAGGGTGGGGAGAGAGACTAGCCCCAGCTGTGGGGCAGCTGATGCAACGATATAGACCTTGCCCACACCGGAGCCACCAGAGACACTGTTTTTTTGCCTATCCTTGGTGAGAGCGAGGGCCGGGAGAGTGACTAGCCCCAGTGGTGGGTTGGCCGGCATGGCCACGAGGATCTTGCTCGTGAGTGTCTTTTCGCGGATTTTTTGTATATGAAGATTGAGTATTGAATATGATGTTTGTGTATTGTATTTTTTTGCTTCTTCTATTGTGTTGGATATCTTATTGTACTAACTTGTATTACATTGTGATGTATTTTTTGAATTTTGTGCTACTGTATTTCTATTGTATTGTGGTATTCCTATTGTATTGTATTTATTTTGCTTTATATTGTTGATTATATTATGTTATTATTGTGTACTGATTTTTGTATTGAATTTACTTTTGTATTACTATATATTATGTTGTTATATTGTATTGTATTGATACTGATATGTTATTGCCGCCTTGAGTCGGCCTTGGCCGAGAAAGGCGGGGTATAAATTAAAATTGTATTGTATTGTATTCTAAGCAATGCTGCATTATTGTAATATCCAATATGCGCAGGGGCTCACTATCCCCCTCAACATACTGGATATTTACTCCGGAAGCTTTGTTTGACAGCTGCATGGCTCGTATAAAAGCTGTTCCCAGCATTCCATAGAATCAGGGAATGATGTATATGCGATTAAAGTCTCCAAAACTAGAACCCTCTGATAGAGGTTCAAAAAGAAATTCTTGGGGAAGTGCTCCATCTTCTGTGACATGTAGACTCTGGAAGCAAAAGAGATCCCTCAGAGTGCTAACAAGTAGGTTAAATGTCATAGATGGGTATCCTCTTAGTTGTGCAAGAGGCCATTAATTTTAGTTAGCAGTAACTAACTAAAGATTACTTGGAACCTGATTGAAATGGGATTTTGTTTTCCCCACCCTAATTGCTGTTAGGTGAGGGAGTCAAGGATTTTATTAGAGATTCTTTTCACAAGAAAGTTTACCATAGCTAACTTTTCAAAAATGGTCAGACATATACATCTGATCAATTTTAGGCAAGTTTGTCCTGACAAGCTGAAATGTGGGCATAACAGGTGCCTCTCTGAGGAGAAGAAAGCATTGCGAGTACACTTGGGCATCCCCTGGGCAACAGCATAGAATTGGTCAATCATTTCAAACCAGAAATGTTTCACCATACTGTGCAACATTCTGATGCAAATAAAGAAATAAAATAATCTATCAGGTTGCCTCGTAGTAATGGTTGTTTTCATATTTTCATATATTGGCACATGCAGCTCCTCCAGTGGCTTAGTGGATAAGATGCTGAACTGGAGACTGGAAGGTCGGGTTTCGATACCTGAGACCTGCTCTTGGGGACATGAAAGGAGCCTCATTCCGGGGTGGCTGACTGGCATAAGTACCTCCAAGCGCTGCATCTCCTCCCCCCTCCAGCGGGGGTGGATAAAGGGTCGCCGGGGCTCTGAGGCGGCCGAAGACGTCTTTGAGGATATTGAGCCCTGGGCTCCATTAAGGACGTTGAGCCTTGGGCTCTGTCAAAAACGTTGAGCCCTGGGCTCCATTAAGGACATTGATCACTGGGCTCCATCGAAGTTGTTGAGCCTTGGCCTCCGACCTCTGGGCCTCTCTAACTTCCAGCTGTGGTACTGTTGGAGAGGTCGTCGTTCTTTGTACTTTGTATTGTGTTATGATGTGTGCTTTTGTGGGATGAATATCTTATTGTTGTTTATATTGTATATTGTACTTTGTATTGTTGGATATATATTGCATTATTTTTGTGTAAGCCATCCTGAGTCAGGCTCCCCTGAGTGGGCGGCATATAAATGGGAAAATTAAAATTAAATTAAATCTCCTGAGCAGAGTTTCTCCAGCAAAAATCCTTTCAACCCAGAGTAATCTCTGACACGAAATTATTATATTGGCACATTTCAATGGGTCTTTTAAGTAAACACCTGTTTTCCAATATTCCCTAAATGTTGTGCTGTTATACCAAAATCATCTCTGAAGACAATGGCACAGCTGAATTTCTAAACTTCAAAGGATAACACAAGATGTTTTTTCTGTAATGACTTTTGAATCTTTTCACTGGTTGCAGTTCTATAGCAATGAGAAAACTAAATTCTACATCAGGGGTGCCCAAATCTTTCAGGCTGTGGGCCGGTCATGTGGTTCAGGGAGCAGGTCACTATGGTCTGGGGGCTGGATCTGGCCCCAACACCAATTCATCCGGCCCCCGAAGCCCTCATCGCTCCTGGAAGTGGAAGTAAAACACTTTTTTAAAAAGTGGAAGTAGAACCGTATGGGTTTCCAGGAGCGATGAGGGCTTCGTGGCCTGGATGAATTGGCATCTGGGCCACATCTGGGCTCCAGGCTGTAGTTTGGACACCCCTGTTCTACACAGTCAAAATGCTGATTTTTTTAAAAAAATGCAGTTATTTCACATTTCAGAATTGCAATGTCTGTTCATCTTTACAAGGTTATTTAAGGTAGAGCCAAGCTTTAATACCTGCACCCTTGGGATTTCTAGAAGCAACAGATCACTTGAGATCTCTAGAAGCAATAGGCATTAGGTACAGTATATGTTCTCTCCCTCAAAAGTGTCAAACTGTACTTTACTGACATAAACTGATTTTTTTTAAAAGTGATCCAATTAAGCTATATCCTTCCTGATGCATTCTTTGCATTTTTTTTATTAAGTCCCAACAGTTCCAAGGACCTGATTCTGGCAGATCTTTGTGTTTGACCAGTCAAAAATGGAGCCTGTGTTTACTTTCCACTGAACAATCACAAAATAAAACAAGTTAATTAGCAAGCAACTGAGATCTAAAAAATCTTTAGCTGTGTCAGTCAGATAAATTTCAACATTTGGGAATTCCCTCTTCTAACGCTATCCTAGACCTGCCTGGACCGTTGCTCCGTGGCAGGAGGACATTTTCCACCTTCGTCCCTGCCACAGAGCCCCCTTAGCTCCTCCCCTCAGCTGGTTGGAGGGGAATGGGAGTGACCATTGCTCCGTGGCAGGAGGACATTTTCCACCTTCGTCCCTGCCACAGAGCCCCCTTAGCTCCTCCCCTCAGCTGGTTGGAGGGGAATGGGAGTGACCATTGCTCCGTGGCAGGAGGACATTTTCCACCTTCGTCCCTGCCACAGAGCCCCCTTAGCTCCTCCCCTCAGCTGGTTGGAGGGGAGTGGGAGTGACCGTTGCTCCGTGGCTGGAGGACATTTTCCACCTTCGTCCCTGCCACAGAGCCCCCTTAGCTCTTCCCCTCAGCTGGTTGGAGGGGAGTGGGAGTGACCGTTGCTCCATGGCTGGAGGACATTTTCCACCTTCGTCCCTGCCACAGAGCCCCCTTAGCTCCTCCCCTCAGGTGGTTGGAGGGGAGTGGGAGTGACCGTTGCTCCGTGGCTGGAGGACATTTTCCACCTTCGTCCCTGCCACAGAGCCCCCTTAGCTCTTCCCCTCAGCTGGTTGCAGGGGAGTGGAAGCGGCTGTTACCCATGACATGGGCCTTAAGTTTTATGTAATTTACCATCTTTGTCTGTAAACCGCTTTGGGTCACCAATAGGTGAGGAAAGTGGTATAAAAATATGCTAAATAAATAATAATGCATAACTTGATTCTGAGCCAGTTGCTGGCCACTGACTCAAAGCCATTGGTTTTCCTTGATGATTTTTTTTTTGTGGTGGTAGATGATGGCAGGCCATCACAAATTAAGGAGTTAATCTAATTTTTCCCTGTAGAGTCATTGGGTATCCTCCATTTACAAATATAATAACGTTGTCTTATTATAATATAAATAATATAATAATGTGTTGAGAATCAGCAAATATGTTGAATTAGACATGGGAGAAAATGATGAACAAATCATGCAGGAAATGCTAAGAAAAGGTCAGATAGTGTCCTTAAATCAATTGTAGTGCTATACCATTATCACATCATGCAAATAGGTTTTTGAAAGCTCACACTCATTTTTGGTTGGCCCAAAATGGATTTTGGATCTTCCTCATAGTCAACAAAATTACAGTAATACCTCATACAACGTCCAAACTTGGTTCCACAAGTTTGGACTTTATACTGATTTGTACAACGTCCAAATCCTTGCCATGATGCCTAGTACAACATAGTTTCCATAGAGATACACTATACTGTAACAGCACAGACTACAGGGCAAAGATAAGGAAACAGAGAGGAAACTGACAGAACTTTGAAAAATCAGTTTCTAAAGGCTAAATACATTACAAAAACATGTCAAACAACCCTGATTTTAGGGGACAAACCATACAACAAGTTTTTAACTTTTGAAAACTTTATGAAGTGCAGGTTTAAAAGTTAACATGTACCATCATGCAGCACAGTGTTAATCTGCAGCCATGCGGCCGATCATCCATTTTGTACAAGCTACTGTAAACAATTACTTGATGGAAGCAAGGACAAAATGGATGCCAACATATCCCATCATTCAGCACAGTGTTAATCATCCAAACAGCAGCAAACACTGTAGTATGTCCGCGTGCCTAGATTGGCCATTACTCTTCCCGATGTGTTTGCTCGCTAACGCACATGGCTTGAGAATCAACACGGGTGCTGATGGAAGAGAAATTGGGGTGCGGGTTAGATTAATTGGCATAGATCATAAAGAGCCTTGGCTGAGGAATTGTGGAGGAAATAGGACAAAGGGTAAAAAGTTGCTGATTCTAAGGTTGAACTCACTCTTCCCCTTCTGACCCAAGATAGCAATGAGTCAGCTGCTAAGGAAGTTAGCCCCGGAGGCAGTTTACATGGCCTTCGAGATATGGCGAGAACAATGGGGTTTTGCCAACCCAGATCTTAGATAACTGAGGGTTTGTCCATTAATCACAAGACAATGTCCGGAGACAGGTGTTATCTTTACCCACCAGAAATGCCACATTTGCATCAGCCTTCTGTGATGGAGTCCCGTGTGCCTTTAGCACGGAACTCTCGAGGCAGGTCAATAAATAGCCCATCCGACTTAGGTCGGGACTGGACTTTCACCACACATTTGTCTCATGTGCCATCCCTTGCGGCCCGCCATTCCGGCCTCCATGGGCCATTACAACAAAACACCAAACAATTGCCCACCCCACCAAACAGTGCCCCCCTCAAAAAGACCAACATAAGAAATATTATGGAGCATGCAATGTTTTTAAAAACCACAGCAGCAAACACCAAACAATTGCCCACCCCACCAAAAAATTGCCCTCCCCCATCAACCTCCCCACTCTTTGCCTCATGCAAAACCCACAAGAACAATGCATGCATGCATCCTGCCTTTTATACTGCCCAGGCACAATGCAACCTGGGAAAAACCCCAATGCCTCATACAAAGTTGCAACGACTTTGTATGAGGCAACTTTTGTCAAGGAATTAGGCGATGTTGTATGAATTCGATGTTGTACGAAGCGGACTTTGTATGAGGTATTACTGTACCTTTGTCTTTTGAATGCCCTTGAACAAAGTATCTTGTTCTTATCTGAGTCTCTGAGAAGCAGCTTCAATTTGGAAGGAGAATACAGGCTATTTTGTAAAAGAAGGGGAAGGAGAAGGAGACAGCAGAGGAAGAAGGAAAAAGCAAGAAATCTTGACTGAGATAATCATGTTTTAATGGCAGGAAGTCTTAACTTTACTCCAGTGAGTTCAATCACCCTGAAAGCTTTATTTGTATAGCTCCCAAAGAGCTGCACATATATCACCATATGTGTGCATTTCAGGGACAGCACAAATATTATATTTATCTTCTTGAGTTCACATGAAAAGCTCTTGCTTTATTGTCTATCAGCTGACTGATTGTATTTTTCTTCTTCTTCTGAAGAACGGCAACTCACTGATCAAAAGTGAAAACAAATTGTCCCAAAAGGACAACAGGTCTTTGGGGAAAGCTCTACATCTAATTCTCTCTCTGTGTGTCTCATACACATACTTTTAAATCTGCAGATATTTTGGAAAATGCCATAGACCATGGTAAAATATTTCCTTTTGTACTAGGGACACATGATCATTCCCTGCTGAGTAGCAACAATGTTTTGGATTTAGTGAGCTGAAGTCTTTTTAGGCAAAGACTTCCTCAAAGACAGCTGTCACTGCTTAATTCAGTCTTAATTACCAGAGTAGGCTTAGACTTTTCAGATATAGCAAGATTTCTGGGGAAATAGGGTTAGATGTGCAGTATGATCCCACTGCAGGAATTATAAGCCATAGGGTAGTTAGTTTACTGGCAAGCTGTCCTCACAGGCCTTTATTTTGTCTCTCTCCATCGCCAATAGTTTTTTTTCCTGTACTGTATTTTTTTTAAAAATGTGTGACTGTTTTTAATGTGTGAGTTTCATGTTGTTAGTCGCCCAGAGTAGGAAAATCTCCTAGATGGGTGGGATATAATTATAATAAATAATTCTGACACTTTTATATTACCTAAGTCAGGGTTTCCCAACCTTGGGCCTCCAGGTGTTCTTTTACATCACTTGCCAGAAGCCCAGGTCAATATACCTTCTGATCAGGCCTACTGGGAATTGAAGTCCAAGATCATCTGGGGACCAAGCAGTGGTGGGCATCAGCAGGTTCACACCAGTCTGCCAGAATCGGTAGCAGAAATTTTGTCTGCTCTGGCCCCACCCATGCAAGTTTTGAAATAAAGTAGTCCTAGTTCGGGAGCAATGCAGGGCTTTTCCCCTGGCCACGCCCACCATACCACACCCTACAGTGTGGTAGTAAAGATTTTTTGGAGCCCATCACTGGGGCCAAGGTTGGGGAGCCCTGAAAGCTGATCCAACCATGGCTGTCCACTGCCTGTTAGCCACGATTTTTCTCACATGGGAGTGTTTTGCATAAAATGTATTGGCGATCTGCTTACATGTACTGTTTTACTCTTGCTTTCATTGAGAAAAGCATCAGGTGTGTGCAGGACCTGAAATTAAGAAAGTTGATCTTAAGAAAATTATCTGCTCAGATAAGGAGGAGTGGATGGTGGTCCCTTAGAGCAAGTGGAGTATTGCTCTGTCCTTAGCAACTAGAAAGGGTGGTAGAAGCTTTGTTTTTCTCTAGCACCTAATCAGGTAACATAATAAAGAAACCAAATACAGTACTCATCCAATATTAGAAAACGGACATGTGCAGAATTCCCAAGGCAGAAGAGCCAGTGGTTGTGCTGCCTTGGGAATTGCACTGGAACTGCAATGTTGTTGTAAAATAGGAGGAAGAATACAAAACCAGAATTAAAAAAAACCTTATTTAATGTTGATACTTGCCTTCCTCTATATTGGCCACTCTGCACTACCAGTCCCAATGGGCATCAGCCACCACTATGATGGCATGTGCAAGCAAGGCAAAGTTTTAGTCATTACAGCAGTGAAAGGTGCCACTTGACTTTCTTGAGAAGGAATACCAAATCCTGTCTGCATATATAAAAATTCTGTTAGAAGAGGATTTCATCCCTCCATGTTAAAAACATGGAGTGCTTTTTTAAAAAAGAAGTGCACTGTTTGGAAATCTGAAAATTTGATTATGTTTTTGTAATGTGGGAAAAAAATACTGGTGTCCTACTCATCTTGTCCAATTCCTTGCCGGGCATGGAATTCAGAGCTAAAGCATTCCTGACAGAGGATCACTCATTCACTTTAAAGGCATTAAATGAAGGACAGCCCACCAACATTTAAGGCAATCCCTTTCACCATGAAACAGATCTAATGATCTGGAAGGTTTTTTTAGTCAGAATTTCTTTTTTTGTGGTTTGAATCCATTCGTTCCTGTACTACAATCTGCAAGAGCAGAAAACATGTTTGCTCCATCATATATGTAATAGTACTTCAGGAATCTGAAGATGGCCACTATATCACTTCTTAATTTTTTCTTTTCTAGAATCATTCCTCCCAGTGATTAGTTTCCAGAAGTCTTTTTTTTCTGGACATGTGCCAACTTGTCAGTATCTATAATACTCAAAACTGGTCACAGAACCTGAGGTCTAAGCAGAAATGCACTGGAAAATATAAACATGAGTAAAGATGTCTTATTTATCCATCCATATTGCATTGTTTCTTCCTCATGTCTTTAGGCTAGAGACAGCTATCAGTGATATGCCTGGGAACCAAGTCTTGGCTCTTAGTACCTACTATGCCTCACAGGAGGCCTGGAAAAGGTCCCACATGCTCTACAAAGATAAACAAATGTGATTATATTGCCATTTTCTGATCAAATTTTGAGAATTGTGGGTTGGGGGACCTTTGTAAACTCTTAAAGCAAAGCCTGTCACTTTGGAAGGTACAGGAAAAATGTTTTAGCCCTTTTGTTTTTGTTTGCACTACATGGAAAGAAGGAGCTCTGGGTGGCCTTGGAAGCTATAAAATGCCTCTATCTTCTGCCCACCATTACATAGGCCTATCCATTACTGGAATGAATCCTCCAAGATATATCACAAAATGAAATGTGCCCCTTTGGCTAAGCACAATATAATTCCTGACTTAGTACATACAAAGCCTCTCAAAGTTCAACCCCATGTCCACGTTGTGAGAGGTGGTAACAGGACCAACTAAGGGATTTATAGGACTGGGTGAAATACAGTGGTTTTGAGAAATCAGTTAAGTGTTTTTATTTGAGTTTGGGTGTCTGTGTTAATTTCCATTACATACTGTGTAAAAGGAAAGCTATGGGCTACAGAGAAAAAAAACTGATGAAATGGTTGTACTTTTTTATTGCAGAGAAGTAAGAACATAAATTATCCAGTGATTAATATAGGGAAAAACCCTCATTGTGCAATAGGATCTGGACATTAGCCAGGAAAGACACTTCTAAATAACATACTGTATTCGATATTTCCCCAAAAAATTTATTTTGGCCGAGTAGAATATTTATTCTGTCATATAATCTTGGCACTGATAAATGAAGAAAGAAGCATTTTGAGTGAGAGCAAAGAGAGATAAAGAGGAAAGCAGCTAAAGTAAAATAAATAACATGAGGAAAAGATAAATGAAAGCCTAAAAAAATAAACCCAATCCAAAACTATCTTACAAGATACTGATGAAGAATCAAGTAAGAGAGGTATTGTGCAGATAGTTTTATTAGACGTATATGAGTTATCTCCCACATCCTTCTGGACCCAAATATCTGTCATACAGATCTGGGCCAATGAAGCTCAGAGTAATGCATATTATGGTTTAGGGTTCATATGCATTCTTTGTTGTCTTTGTTGTCAGAGTAACTGTTTCCTTACATGGGCAAAACAGAAATGAATGAATGGATGAATGGATGAATGAATGAACAAATGAATAATGGGCATGGCCTGAACTGATTTAGTGTACTAACATTCCAGACATTCCAGACATTCATGCAGTTTTTCAGATATGGGAGTGTTGCCTTGAAAGTCATATTTTGCACCAGGAAAGAAATAATCTTCCAGACAGCTCTAAATAGCAAAGTGATAACGGCAATGGGCAGAGAATCCAAAGATGGTTTCAGATGGATCCAGAATTACCCATAGGCAAAACACCATAAGGATTTCATACCCAAACAAAATGCAAATTTTGCTTGAACTTAATGGTCCTGTTGCCACAAGACTTTGATAATTCAGTTACTGCATTTGCAAATGTAAGACATTTCTATGCTTTCTCCTTAGTTTCTTCTCACCCTTTAGTGATAGCAATAGCAATTACACTTCTTCTCTTACTGAGAAGAAGTGCATTCTGACACTGTTGTATTACCTAAGACAGGTGATAACCCTGACCTAGAGATTATTATGCTTTGTGTTAATTGCTTTGCATGGCAACAAATCACCAGAACTGGAAGGGGGTTTAAAGTAATTGTTAGTCATTTGTGCAAATATATTCAATAATGAAATAAATTGTGCAATTAAACAATGCTGATATGGAATACTTTGGTGAGATTGATTGGCTGTATTAGACAGTTCAAAACCTTTGTTTCTAAACATGTTTTAATCTAGCACATCTTAAAGAGATTTCTTGAAATGAATTAATGAATGAATGAATGAATGAATGAATAAAATCATTACACTCAATGTCATCATCAACAACCTGGTTTCTTGTACATAAAAGGTGTACACTTTCTATTCTAGTTTCAATTCTGTGTTGGCAGAAGAGGAAAAATTTAAAAGTGCAGCTAAGTTGCTTCGCTTTGGACACCTAATGTGGTGTTTGAAACAACAAAAATGAAACTCTGGCTACATAAAGAGCTACGAGTTCCAGGGGGCCACTAGAAGAGAAATCCAAACAAATTTCAAAGTGAAGCCCTGATGAAGCTTTCAGCCAAGAATAAATAGCTGATGAGCACAAAGAGATCAGAGTGAGAAAAATAACATCTACTTTGAAAATGCTGACGGTAGGACTGCTCATTTAGGATAACGATTTCACAGGAAGCTATGCAATGTAAACTTAAAAATAAAATGATTTAAGGACCTTAGAGAGATCTCAGTTTGAGATCAGCTCATCACATTCCATTCTCTCTCTTTTGAACTCTCAAGTAAGATGGGAAGATAACACAGAGCATTCTGAACTTGCTAGAAGTTAGTATTGATATAAGAAGTAGATAAATGGGATAGAGCAGAGTTGTAGCCCTATAGCTGCAAGCAACCCTCCAGCTGGGTTTTTAATTTCCCCCAGTCTCAGTTGATCTACTATATTTTGTTACTGCTGAGAAAACAACTACATCCCCAGAAACTAGCTTTAAGTTGCAGATTTCTCTGTACACAGTTTACTACAGAAAAAAAACATAGTACAGTAAAACCCTGGGTGACGAACGCCCTGGTTTATGTTTGCCGCATTATACGATGGCAAATTCCTTGAAAATAACGTCCCGGTTAACAATGATTTTTCACGTTACAGCCAGGAATTAGACCACCAGTACCATTTTAGACTCTAAAATGGCAGGCGCATGCTGGTATATTGGGCACTCGGTTTTTGTCCCACCCCGCCCTTGCCTCTGGCACCCTGGGGTGCCAATAGCAATGTATGGGATTCCCCCCAATGCCCCCCCAAATAGGCATCCCCACCCCACCACTCCCTGTCCAGTGCCTTCCCATGGTGCCCTGCACACCCCTGCAAAATGGTGGCCCTATGCCATTTTAGACTCTAAAACAGCACCCACTCCCCACTGCTGGAAGTCCCGATTCATTACTTACCATGGTAGCAGTGGTGATGTTTTTGCCACTATTTCCACAGTGCCCACCACTTCTATGGGCAGCAGGCAAGTGTGGGGACCATATCCACTTGGTTACTGTCTTTGTCTGAGCTCCCTACATGGCACTACAGCTGGGAACGTACATCTGGGCTCCTAGTGCATAACTGAGAAATTTCAGAGAGGCCGCGTACCCGGCTGTAGTGCCGTGCACTCTCCTGCTGCTGGTAGCGGCAAAGACTGGGCTCCACTGGTGGCTGGACAAACCTCTCAGGAAGAAGCAATGGCATAGAAGAGGTAGTGAGATAGCTTTGTCCCTTTTGTGTCCCTTTCCCCCTGCACCTTAGTCGACCAATCTCCACCATTGGGGGTTGGCTGGGGGGTAGGAGGGGGTGTTCTTAGGGGCTTCCCCTTTCTCTCCCACACCTCAAGAACTCCCTCTCTTCTCCACCCCAGCCACCAATTAGCTGGTGGGATCGATCGAAAGGTGGGGGACAATCATGTCTGGCATTTTTTAAATATAGAATTGTGATCTGGTTTCATTTGTTCTGTCTTTAGTGGTCTGTTCAGCTCTGGGGAAAAATCGCAGAACTTATGTTACATTATGATCATAATTATCAAGAAGTAACCTCTTTGGCAGTGTTAACTGTATGGTTTACAATTATTTTTGTTTTACAAACAGGGTGTTTGTCCTCACTAAATATCTAAGCACAGGGATCAGAAAAGTCACCTTTCTGGCTAATCTGGTTGTGGGGGTTGGAAAGTTGTAGTCCAAAAAATGTAACTTTTTCAAGTTCCATTGAGGAAGTAAATCATCTGGTTCAAATGTTGGATTGTCCTGTGCCTCATATTTTCTTGTGGGTGTGGAGGTGATGATGGGTTGGAACACAGGAAACAGTGCTTTCCACCATAAGCAAATGGCTGATAATATCACATTTTTTAAAAAAAAGTGACTATTTTAGTTAATATTTGAGTTTCAAAATGTGATTGTACGGGTAGAAAATAACTTCTTTTTGGACCCTTGAAGTGACAACTGTAACAGTTACTTTTAAAAATTAACTCTCCAAATCCTGGTATACACCAGGATTACTACCAATAGCCTGTATTACCTCACTAATGGTGTGTTGATACCTGATTTACAGAGGAACTAAAGGTTGATTCTTGTTCAACTTGTGAGTTAGAGGCTCTGATCCCTCCACTCTGTTGAAAAGGCACACTGTTCTGGGGCAACTGTAGCCCTAGTACCAGATGCCTCTGTAAGCCTACATTTCCTTATTTCATCTGCAGATGGGCAGCTGGCATACCATCCAGGTCTTACTAATGCTGCTGGCACTTTTGTTACTTGCCTTTCTGTCTGCTACCACTGCTGTGGTTGCACCTCAGAAGCCCTGCTGCCCAAACAGTAGCTTTGACAGCCAGCAAACTCAGCATTGCAATAAGGGGGCATTGCAGTAAGTTCCGAGATCAGGGGTGGTCAACATTGGTGCCCTAGGTGTTCTTGGACTTCAATTCCCAGAAGCCCAAGTAAACACACCTGCTTATCACATGTTTATCAGGACTTCTGGAAATTGAAATCCAAGAACACCTGAGGCAGCAAGGTTGGCTACCCCTGTCCAAATGATCATAGCAGTGCAGCAGCAGTGATCTAGTACCTTCAGGGAGCGGAAGCCTCTAAGTAGATCTTCAAAATTCCAACGCACATTCTTCAAGGGTCAACTGTATATAAAATTGGTTTGGAAGATATGATAGTGGAATAAGTTTTTAAGTAGAGCATTCTCAAGAAATCCTCTTCTAAGTTGAACCTTGTTTCCAAAAGCAATGGTTAAAAGAATGCTAGCATGGTTTGTGTCTATAAGCTACATTGACTAGCATGTACCTTTGATTTTTTAAAAACATTATCATGTTTTTTGTCTTGCATTAACAGTAGTCATATATGACCACAAAAGGTTAGAGGTATATGTGAAAATACCCAGAAAGAACCAGGATCAATTTTTAGATACTGTTCTTTCCCATATTCTCTTCGACACTTGTGGTGTTGATTTTTAGCTATGACATCCATGAAGCTATGCCAGCTACAGTAGTGCAATTTGTAAAGCAGTGCCAAATATAATGAATGATTCATATGTTTCCTATTTGCTCTAACTGTGGATTCTTGTTCTGGCACTAAGAGCTTTGTAATTAGAAACAGATTTGACTGATGCCTATTTTTAAATGAAGTGTTCCCTTTCTTTGTCCTTTACCTTTTGGTTTATAGGAAAGATATGTATATTTTAATTATGTTGGCAGGTTGCATTATATAGGTGCTTCAGTGGCTCAAGTGGTTAAGACGCTGACTGGGAGGCGGAAGGTCAGCCGTTCAAAACCCGAGTACTGCATGACAGAATGAGTGCCTGTCTCTGTCCCAGCTACTGCCAACCTAGTAGTTTGAAAGCAAGAAATTACAAGTAGATAAATAGGTACCACTTTGGTGGGAAGGTAAACAGTGTTCCATGCACTTCGGTGTCTAGTCATGCCTGCCACATGTCCACGGAAACGTCTGCAAATGCAGACAGCATTGGCTCTTCAGCTATAAATAGAGATGAGCACTGAACCCTAGAGTCAGATAAGACTGGCTTTCGAGCAAAGGTGGCCTTTAACTTTACCCCACGTGCCTGCTTCTCAACATCTATCTGGGATACTGCAATGGTGTAATAAAGCCAGGGTTATAGGGTTGTCATCTGGGGACTTTCTGATGAGCAAGGATTATGACACAATATGCCCCCCCCCCCCCACCCCTGATGTTTTCCTGACCATAGATGCAATTCTCACTAAAGCTGGAGGGAAAAATTGATTGGCCCAAGAAGGGTATATATTAGTCATATAGGTCACTTCCCTCCTATCCCTGTTCCAAGATCCTCCTGAATGTCCCAAACAGTGGAACACAGCAAACTATGTTATAGCACCCATGTCTGAGTCATTCGAATGGGGGCTGGGGTAAATTCTTCCATTGATCTTTCACATACACTGGGAAACACAATATTTCCCTGGGAAACACAATCTGTTCCTTTCCAACATTGCAGTCCACATAGTGGCCTCTAGTGACCAGCTCTTGTAATGTGCTTTAGGTAAAGGTAAAAGTCGCCCTTGCTTGAAAGCCAGTTGTATCCAACTCTAGGGTTCAGTGCTCATCTCTGTTTATAGCTAAAGAGCCAGCACTATCTGTGTCTGCAGACATTTCTGTGGAAATGTGGCAGGCGTGCCTAGACACCGAAGTGCACAGAACGCTGTTTACTTTCCCACCGAAGTGGTCCCTGTTTATCTACTGGCAATTTCTTGCTTTCAAACTGCTAGGTTGGCAGGAGCTGGGACAAAGACGGGAGCTCATTCCATCCTGCAGTACTCGGGAATCAAACTGCTGTCCTCCCACCTTCCAGTCAGAATCTTAACCACCTGAGCCACTGCAGTGGATATATTACATAATAACCTGTATAACTGTTGTAACGCAACATGTCTGAGGATAGTTGGATAATTTATAGCTATTAGTTTCACCAAAGAACGACTCCTATCCCTGTACTGCTGGAATTCAAGATGAATTGATCCAGCAGCCTGTATTTTTACACTCTCTTTTGGGCAGGAGAACATACAGCCATCAGCATTGTCTTCAGAGTTTACCACTATTGCACTGAGGCAAAGCTACTCACATCAGAAATATTCTTGAAAACAAATCAAACAATATAGCTCTTAATTTCACAATAATTAAAGCACTGGACATCATTACAGTAATTATTAAGCCTCTGTCTGATCTATTTGGCTAAAATTGGCTTTTCAGGCCTCATACAATGATCATCTACTACACGATATGGCCTAGAGGTGCCAAGGAATGAACCTGAAACTTGTGTATGGAAGACATAATAATTTTCATTTAGCTTTGCCTCATGCCTTCTGTTCAAACTAGGGCAGAGCAACATGGAGCAAATATGACCAGGCTAATGTAAATATGCTACAATAGAGAGATTCTTTCTTCCATGTTAATTCATCTTATTAAGAATGGAGGTAAGACTCAGAAAAGGGGGAAGGCAGCTGGAGAGAGAATGATGTGAAAGGGGAATTCAGTGTCCCTGATGGTCAGTATTGTTCAATAAGCTTCGGGAATCAGTGTAGTTGATAGGGAATAATTAGAGGTTGAAGAAACAACCATTGATGTGAGGCAGTTTTGTCTAACAGACAGGCGAAGGTTTAAGAAACTAAACCAAAATCACAGCTAGCATGTCAAGGTTCTCTGAGTGCTGACTGGAAGCAACAGAACACCCGGGAAAGGCTGGCTGGGAGGTACAGTAAAACCTCAGTTTATGAACACCTCTGTTAACGTTTGCTACAGTTTATGACGGCAAATCCTACTTAAATGATGTCCTGGTTTATGGTTTTTTCCCCCAGTTACAACTGGGAATTAGATCCCCAGTGCCATTTTAGACTCTAAAATGGAGGTCCTGTGTCATTTTAGACTCTAAAATGGTGCCCACCCCACCACCACTGGAAGTCACGATTCTTCCCCAGGCACACATTCCTGGCTGTAGCACTGTGCAGGGAGCTCGGACAAAGACCGGAACTGAGCAGATAAGGTCCCCACACTCTCCCGCTGCTGGTAACAGTGGAGACTGGGCTCCCCCAGTGGCTGGACAAACCGCTCAGGAAGAAGCAGCAGCATGGTAAAGGTAGGGAGATTGCTTCGTCCCTTCTGTGGGGGGCGGGGAACGATTCTGTCAGGCATATTTTGGATTCTTTGGTGGGGTTTTTTTTTTGTATTTTTGGGTTATTTTTGGTCCGGTTGGGACCTTTTTAAAAATTATCAATGCATTCCTATGGTGAAACGTGCTACAGTTTACAATTTTTTTGGGTTTACGATGAAGGCTGTCGGAATAGGCCAATATCATAAACCGGGGTTTTACTGTGTAAACTTTGCGCTTTCATCCACAAATGTCTTCATGTGATACAACATGAGCGCTTGCCTCTTTCCTGCTATTTGTGCTGCCTCTCAAGATGTCTGAAACTTTTGAGAAATGAACTGATGATGTCCTCATGACTGCCTGTTCCCTGCTGTGACTATTCAAACTGGACCAACAGGCTAATCCAAGGACAATACTGACTTTCTGCTTTGCGAATAGCTGTGCCAACAGATATGTGTGAATCACCTGTGATGTTTTACAGTTATGAGAAAGATTTTCATTTGTTCCATAGCCCATACATTTCCCATGGCCAATGAAATAGTTGCATTAGCCTTTTTTAAAACAAAAAATATCTCAATCTTGATGTACCTAAAAGACTGATAAATCTACTATGTCATAAGCTTTTATCAGATCACCAGCGATTTAATATGCCTTCTAATTTAAAATGGCATTTTACTCATTTTATGTTCTAATCCATAAATGTTAATGCCTTATAAAACTAAATTATTAAGAAGAATATGTTGGATCAGAGAAAAGCATTATTATATCAATGCAGTGGCCAACCGCCAGTTGCCTACAAGCCTGCAATGAAGACAATGAATGCAACTGCACACACTTTTGCGTATTTTCCAGAATCTGATACACCAAAGCATACTGTCTCTGACACAGGAGTCTGGAAATGATACTAAGTCTTTTCCAGAATTGTAGACTTAATGGATGTTCACACCTAGCAGCCCCTCTGTTTCCATTCTCATATGCAGGGAGGGCAACAGCTCTAAATGCAGAATTTTCTGCTATCTGAGGAGATTCTTCATGTGAGTCAGAGCCATGGGAAATTAATGTCATGACTCAAATGGAGAGTGTACACAGATATTGTAAGGTCCTGCTTCAGACTCATTGCCCTCCACATGTAGGATGGTGGAGGGGTGGGAACCAAGAAATGGTGGTTTGAACTTGAGGACTCTTTCCACCCATTGGAGAGTGTACATGAAATACATAGTGCCTGAAGAAATAATTAATTTTCAAGATATGACTGTTGTTTTTGCTCAGGTTCAAAGGCTAAATCCCTTTATTAGACACAACTGCAATAAATCCATTCAAATAAATGGGTTAAGTGTTAACTTCACAAGTTTAATTAAATCAATGGACCTGTTGGAGTACACAGAAAAAGCCTCCTCAAAGATTGCAGTATTTTTGAACTACAATCGGGTATAACCTAGGCAACAGTCACCTTGTGCCAGCTAATCTTTCTCACACTAGGTCAGGTGAAATGAACTGCAGAACGAATTCACCAAAAGGTAGCTTCATTTTGGCAGTTTTACATCTGGCCTAGACATGGAAGAAGTGGAATTTTGCAACAAAATGCGGTTCTTGGGAGCTAAAGCCTCTAGCTTTGGTTGTGTAAAGGGTTTCAAAAAGTCCATTTCACCATTGTCGGCTTTCCTAATCATCTACTTCTGCTATCTGAAGTTGCCTTATGTTGTTGCTTTGTGGAACAATTTCTTTATCAGGGAGAAAAGCACTATTGTGATGGAATAATGTGGAAAATATTTATTTTTTATTATAAAACATACAGTATACTGATCTTAATTTTATATAAAACACAGTAGAAATATCAGAGTCTTGTAAAGACCAATAATTTATACACTGAGACACAGGTCACTGTTACTTTTCCAGTCTCATAGTCTGAAATACACACACACACACACACACACACACACACACACACACACACACACACACACACACACACACACACACACACTAAGAATGATTGAAATCAGCCAGGATTGCCCTTCTTGCTGTGTTGGAATCTCTTTGTTTTTAATTTAAATTTCTAATTTAAGAATCGATGAGTGGAATAATCAATCATCCTATTCTTGTAGCACTTGGCTGTGTCAAAGAATGGTAAGGGGTTAAGGAAACAGTTTCATGTTCAGAAACAACCACCACAAGAAGGAATTACTGTCATTGCTGCTCCTAGGTTGAATTTAAAATTACTTTGGTTTGCCTTAAGGTGCATTTTGTGTAAAATTATACATCAGGATTACCTGTAGCCACAGTATGTGACAGGTAGAATCAAAATGAAAGTGGGCAAAAGGGATTCTCAAATCTCTCCAAATCTGAATTTCCTTACAAAACATAAAAGGTTACACAACTGAAATATAATTTATATTTCAATTTAATGCCCCCACCATAACCAGTTGTCGAAGCCACATGAGCTTCAGGTTATACAGGGTATAAAACTGATGCTTTATACTGTTGCCTTAAACCTGATCAAGTAGAATTATTCCAGAACCATGTGTTATAGACCCTTTGGGTTTTCCTGCATTCAGTTCTCCTCAGCTCCCTGATAACTTACCCCACAGTGTAACACTGGGTCTCTGGTGTATTCCAGACTTGTTCGAATTCCATTTCAATCAGCCTTTATCAGCCTAATCAATAGGCACAGCAGAGATGTTCATCAACATATGGAAGGCCACAAGTTCCTTAGCCCTGCCATAAGGTAGAGACATTTTGAATTTCCCACAACTACTCGTCACACAGTGTTGCATTGTGTTTGTGTGTATATGTGTGTGGGGGAGGCAGAGAAACTCACCTGATGGGTTTTGTGAGACAGAGCCCACTTTTGTCAAAGTTAAGAGCTACATAGGTTCCATTGATTGCAGTACTCAATTCTCTGCTGAAATCAATGGGAAATGTTGGTGGAGGGGATGGGAGACAGTGAGACTAATTTTTGTTTGTTTGCACAAGTACCTCTCAGAGTCAAAAGCAACCTTTGAAGCAAACTTGTTCTGAAACATTGCTGACCTATGCTTCCTTCGGCCTAGCATCAGTGGATTTAACATGACACAGTTACATATAGCAAATTGACCCCCTTTCAATTGCCATGGCAGTAATAGAGAATTCTAAATATATAACCAAACTTTAAATCTTGGGATTTTATGGGGTGAAGATGTGGCAGTTAAAGTGTGATCAAACTGTTATAATTGGGTAGTGTACATAACAGATGTCCTCTCAAATTCTAAAGCAAAGGGCAGGGACTCCTGTTACATCATGGACACTGTTCAGGGGTCTTTTAAGCAGTGTTATGTCCCTGAACATCGTTCTGGTATTTCATGAATGTACTACCTTACTTCTCACACAACCATGCTGTTCTCTTCTTTGTACAACTGATTTCATTTAGCAACTGGTATTTACCTAGCTGTGCTCACTTGACAGGGACTTTAGTATCTGTGTGTATTCAAAGGCATTTGCTTCAACTTTAGAATACATGTATGAAAGTTGCCTTTGAATCACTGCCTAATATATTTTTAGCAGTGCATTTGTAGTAGCCTGCATCCCTTTGTGCAATCTGCTGGATGATTAATGAGCCCTGAGGGTGAAGGAATTTGTTTCCATACAGACGGGATTGAGCTCCCGTTGTCAGATGGGATTTGTTTGGGAGTTCCCATGTTATTTCTGCTTTCGGGATCCCAATGGCCATGCAGTTCAGCCTCACTGTGTTGCCTGGCCGTGTATAAATTACTGGTGTTGGTTCACTAGTGATCCGGGGTGGGTAGGCTATCACAATAACTGGGACATTCATAAGGGAAGAGCCATGCTCGGTTATGGCCTTGCACAGGTAAGTACCTCTGTCAAAGACAGATGTCTCACGTATGGTGAGAGAGCCATTCTCTGACAGAGAGAACCGTCCAAGGGTTTGGGGACCATCTAACACCATTCCGTTGGGCAGGGTCCAGATGACGCGTGCTCTTTGAGAAGGCTGGGTGATGCAGTGAATTTGGAGGGTCTCCCCATTGATGATGCTCACCAGGTTGTTATATTGATTGCTGATTTCTGGTTTCTGCCCCACTTTGAGGAAGACCGTTCTCTCAGCATAACCGTGTGGATTGCGGGCTGTACACCGATAAATCCCAGCATCTGCAGCAGAGAGGGCACTGATGTGGAGGATCCCATCCCTCTTGTGGTAAAATCTCTGTAAATGGCTGCTCTTGTGTAGTTCGGTGCCATTGGGAAGGACCCAAGATGTGCTAGGCTGAGGGACACCAAGGACTGAGCAGTTCAGATTGATGCTGTGCCCTGCTGTAGCTGTAATCCTTTCAGTAATGGGGTCCCTGAAAGTAGGTTTCTCAACCTGGTCTATAACCTGAAGTTGCACCATAAGCCTGGCCTCTCCTCCTTCATTCCTACCAATGCATACCAGCTGCACAGAATCTGTCTGCCTTACACTGCTGATATCCAGAGTCCCATTACGGTGTACAGTTATTCTGTTCCCATAATAGGGGGCAGGCAGGATGACTCCTTCTGGAAATGCCCACATGACTCGTGGAGAAGGGATGCCTTCTGCTTTACATTCAATTAGCTTCCGACTATCTCTCAGAGCCATTTCTCTCACTGAGGTGATGGCGTTGGTATATCCATTGATTTTGGGAGGCTGAACATTGACATGGATTGAGACAATTTTGCGGTCATCCCCAGCACTGTTCCGGGCAACACATGTATAGTTGCCACTATCTGATCTTTGGGTCTTCTGGATGATAAGTGTTCCATCTCTGTAGATGTGGTATTTCTGTGACAGAAGTGGGATAGGCTTGTTGCTTGGAGAGAACCAGGTAACTTCTGGTGTGGGCTCCCCTTTGGCTTCACATCCTACAGACACCACATCTCCATATGGGATATTAATCACTGTGTAGGTTTTATTTCTTATTGTGGCAGGTTCAGCCACTATTTTGACCCGCACTTTCATTTCATCCTTACCAATCTGGTTCTCAGCATAGCAGGTATAGTCCCCTTCTTCTTTCAAACCCACATCATTGAAGTACAGAGTCCCATTGTTGAACACTACATACCTTTTTGTTCGACCTCCATTGTCATCTGACTGCATGAAGGGGTTGATCATGCTGCCATCTGGAAGACCCCAAGAAATCTCAGGGTTAGGCAGGCCTGTGGCTATACAGTCAACTTTGAGGTCCCCTCCATATAGAACTTTGTGATTACTCTCATTCTTGTGTTCAATTTTAGCAGGTTTCATCATCACATTTACTTTGACAACCACATAATCTTCTCCAATCTTATTGCGGGCCACACACAAATAGTCTCCTGCATCCTTGTCAGTGATGGAATGGGCAGCCAAAGTCCCATTGCTAAACACCTTGATTCTGCTGTCCACACTAATTCAGGAGAAAAGAAAAAACACAGAGAACATATGGTATAAGTTTATATTCTTAAGACATATTTGGAAGCGGAAAACACACAAAAATAATTATCTTCTGTTGCAAGTAAACAATTCCATACTGAAACCAACTTTTCATCTAATGGAAGGATGTTTTCATTTATTTTATCCTTCTCTTCTGTTGGTTTATATTTTATTTAAAGAACTATACGCTGCAGTTAAACACAGCAATGGAAAAAAACTTTAAAAACCCTCTGATATATATTCCATAGTTAAATTCTGTGTCAGTATATACACAGGAACAGACATAATTATAAGATGAACAGGATTTTGACGATATATTCCATATAATAAGAAAGACACACTTTTATCAACAATGAATAGCCACACAAAGTAAAGTTGGTTGGGTGTAGGAAATTCAGAAAGTTAATAGGTTGGTATATTTTAATGCCCATAAATTAGGTTTTAATCTTATACCCATATCGATGAGGAAAATTTCCAAAGAACTTGATAGAACCTATCACTGAATATGTTTGCACAGAATTGTACAATCAGCCACCAAACAGAGGATCATGCCATCTCTAAGAGCAGAGCAGAAAGTCCACATTTACTAACATTACACAAAATGTTAATGTGAACCAATTTAGGAAGTTTATCCAACCAAAGTACTTAACATAAAAGTGCATAATCCTCTTTACATTGGAATAATCAATCTATTTTACAAGCATCCGATGAGATTATGTAGGGTTGTTCTGTTCATTTGGCAAACAGGATAATTGTTTTGAATGCCAATCCCATAAAATAACAAAAAAAGGTATGGCTACCACTTCAAAAATCCTGTAAAAGAATCTAGACCATCCAGAATCTGGCATAGACCTCAGAACAGTCACCCTTTGCTCCAGTGGATTTATTGAGTTGGGGTCTAAAAATTAACTTTTTCAATCTTTGTTCCTTTACCACTTAGAGAGGGCATACGTCTGTAAACAAAAATAGCTATACAAGTTATACTTAAAGGAATCACAAGCAGTACAAAAGGAATTAAGGCATTCCATATTCAGTTACAGTCATAATATGATGGTTTTGTTCACCTTAAATAGTTATTAACATTCAGTGTCACTGTGCAAAGTTTCCTTAATAGTTATGCTGTAGACTTCCTGTCCTATTACTATATTAACAGATCCTACTGAACTCAATGTTATGCTATGAACTGCTGCTCTTTGGCAGCATGTTTGTGCTTCTGTGAATGAAAATATGTATTAATGCAACTGGTCACAATTTTGTGATCCCTTTGGGAATGTGCTTGTCAATCATGATGACTGTCGGCACTTCCACATGAATATTATTAGATGTTACAGAAGAGCTAGGACTCTCAAAGGAAAAGACATCCCTATATCTGGTTCTCCCTTGCAAGGTCTAATGCAGGGATAGTCAAACGTGTGGCCCCAGGCTCTCAAGCTACACCCAATACTTTTTTAAAAGGTAAAAAAATGAATGTCCAATTCCACACTGCTGTGCTTTAAGCCATTGTTATGGCACCCACAGGTCTCTAGGGGCAGAAAATCTATCGTTAACTCACTAAAGTTAGCTACCTCTAGTCTACAGAAGGAAAGGGCATGATGTGACACCTCACATAAGCTGAAATTCTGTTGCTTTGTTCTGTGTGCAGAAAGCAAACAGCATTACATTCAGTTGCTTCTAGCTAGCCATTGAGTTGCCATTGTGTTTCATCAGGACATATGCATACGCTGGCTTGGTGTATACTTGAGAATCCCAGTGTGGACTTGTTAACTGTCAACTAGAGGGCGCTGAAAATGTGTGCCATTTGCCTTCCATATATATAATAGAACAATAGGACTTCACCCATTATTTCATGTATTGACTTTAGGATTTGCTACTTGGCCAAAGGGGAGAATTAGATATGGGGATGCTGTTTCAAGCTCCATGTCTTATGCAATATTTGCTAACTTTATTTAAACAAAAGCCTTATAAAACCCATGTGAAATCATCAGAGCTCAGGTCTTTTGGAAGCTACAGTACATTGCTCCAGCCTTTTTAGTATTGTTCTTTGTGATCTAAGATGCAATTTGTACATTTAACAAGGATACATTAGATGGTGGCAAGCACACAACACATTGGCTTCATTTACAAAACTGAGTGGGCTAAATCCATTTTTTAGTCCTAAATAAAACATGCTTATTAAACCAATAGGATTTTGGTACAGCTATACATTACACATGTCCCATTGGTTTAGTTCTGGGATTCTTAACCTGTGGCCCGTGGACTGGATGCAGCCTGCGGCATCATTTCATATGGCCTCCCCGCCGCCTCCACCACACCAGGAAGCACCATGTGGTGGAGGAAGGGCAAAATGGCCATCTGGCCCCCAAAACTGTCTGAGGGAGTGTGACCAGTGGTGGGCATCAGCAGGTTCACACCAGTTCGCCAGAACCGGTAGCAGAAATTCTGGCTGGCCCCACCCATCCAAGTTTTGAAATAAAGTAGTCCTAATTCAGGTGCAACGAAGGGCTTTCTCCCTCGCCACACCCACCATACCACGGCCACAGTGTGGTAGTAAATTTTTTTGGAGCCCACCACTGAGTGTGACCCATCCCCTGGCTTTAAAAGTTTGAGAACTCCCAATTTAGGTAATCTATTCCAACTGTGATGAAGGGATAGATATAACCCAAATCTTCAAGTCCATATTTCTACTGCAAAGCTTTGACCTTCTATTAGTAAATGCTTAATTATCATGATTAAAGTTAAATATTTTTTACATAATGCACAAACATATGTTTTAAAAGAAGACTGCCAATTCTAAAGTAATGTAAAACAATCTTAACATAAACAGAAATCAAGGCCAGCCATTTTGGCACATTTCATCCTCTTAGAAAACAACACCTCATCATATTTATATTTTGAATAAAAATAGTCATGTTAACATATATATAGGCTTTTAGCTAAATGCATATAAACACAGGGAGTATAGATCTCATACTGCTTTTTTGGTAAATGTGGCTACTATTCTGCTAACATAAACCTGTCTCCCGTGAAATTAACAGGGCCAATGATGAATATCTCTGCATTTTTCTCATATATAGTTTGACAACACTCCGTTCAGCAAGGATGGACTGAATGAGATTGAGGAAAGATATAGGGCAGGGGTGCCCAAACTACTGCTCATGGGCCAACACCAATTCATCAAGACTGCGGTGCCCTCACCACTTCTGGAAGTGGATGGGGGATATGCCCACCAATGCACATGTATGTGCAGAAACACTCCCAGGAGTGGTTCCGGATGCCCCTGTGCATGCACAAACATGTCTGCGCCACTCCTGGAAGCAGATGGGATGCCTCTGCACATGCACAAATTTTCCTGTGCCACTTCCAGGAGTGGTGCAGATGCATTCTCGCATGCTCGGGGGCATCCGGAATCACTTCTGGGAGTGGCATGGGCATGTTTGCAAAAAAAAAAAAAAAGTGGTGCTCTCTGATGTAGGATAACAAAGTCTTAAGACCAATACAATGCCGTATGAGAATGAAGTGAAATGCTGTAATACTACTATTTTCATGGGTTGTGATTCTAAAACTATGGTTGAAACCAAGTAGCAAGTAGCCTCATTGTATCGATTGAGATTTGGAGAGTGAACTCTTCTATAAATTCAACTGATTCAATGGGTCAACTGTAATTGTGACTAACTACTGGATTTTTGCCTCTCTGTATTACACACAAGTGCATGCACATATGCAAACATATACTCTTCTAACTGGTCCTTTAATTTATTGTACATCTTCACAGTTGTTTTCTGCTGCAAGTTATCAGTTGTTATGAGAATCTCAAGGGATATTATTATTCTTTGAATTTCTTTAAATTCATTTAGTTACATTATACATAGTTTAGTACACTCTCTTAAGTTTGAGAAAGGCTAACTTTCAAGGAAGACATATTGATGTCATTTGCATTCCAATACACATTCCAAACAGGAATACTTAATGAGGTATTTTGGTTGCTAAGCAGCACTGTCGAGCAATTAGACACCTGTGAGGTTTCCACACAACTCAAAGGAGGGGAGAGGAACTCAACCCAAGTTTTTAGCAGGAAGAAGACACTTTAACATTTACACTTTCAACCATCACCCAAGAAGAGAGGGGAAAGGTAAAATTCTCATGCAGTATCATGGGACACCTGAACACCTGTAAGAGGGGATACATCATTGGTTACATCATACGTCTGGGAAAGCCCCTGTTAGATACAACACATTTCCACATAACTCACATTCCGGAGGGAGGAGTGAGTTAGGTCAAAATAGATTTTAAAAAACCATTAATTTAGGGAACAATATGAGAAGAGAGAGAGCTCCTACATCAGATAAGCGAGAGCCTACACCAGCCTTGACATCAAGAGGATTCTCTAGGAAGAGATGGGGGGCCTTCTCACCTATTTGCAACTCTAAGTCTTTGCCAAAACCAGCTGGGCAAATGGACTTCGGTTTTGAAAGAACAATGACTTTTTAGAAAAGTTAGTTCTTTGTTATTTTGATTAGATGTCTTAAGTTTAGAATAGATATAGAGGTCCTATCTATGGACATGATAGAGTATTTAGGGGTTAAAAGATTAGTTAGATTCATTGCTTTGATTTGCATTTGGATTATTATATGGATGAAAGTACTTCTTCAAATAAACTTCTGAAAAGACACCGAAAACGGAGTTTCGTGTTTGAAGTCAGGAGGGAGTATTTGGTGGCAGACTGAATCGTGATAAGAGGCTGTGGCAAAGCTAAAGGCTACATCTTTGCAAGGGCTTAACCTTTTTTTTTTAAAAAAAAATTTTTTTATGGATTTTGTGAAAAAAGTAACATACAAATAGAGAAAGAAGAAAAAAACAACATAGGCAAACATATAAATGATACATTTGACATTATCACTAAAAGAAAAAAAGAATCTTTAAACAATAAAATTAGATGTATATATGTCTAAATATAACACCTTTGAAATTTAACATTTAACTTACTGTCTCTTTAATGTTTTATTATCACAATGGTAGATATCCCAACTTTGCTCTTAAACATTAGTAACCAGTAACTTCTTATTTTATATAATTTCTATTCAAATCAATTTGTCTAAAACAATTATATTTCTATTTCTATCCCTATCAAGGGCTTAACCTTAGAGCGGACTATTCTCAAAGAGGATATTCATTTTGGGGAGATAAGGTTGCCGTAGTGATCCTGAGGAGGAAACTTACTTCTATCATCAGCCTGGGAATATTATCTGCTAGGGCACTCCAGTCTTTGAAGGGGAAAATATCTCCAGAGGGCAGCTTCCCAGGGCAACCTCTGTCTTTGTTAAATGGGAAGGTGGCAGTTTTAAAGGACTGTGTCTCAGCTGAGTTACCATATTTCCCAACTTCAAAAGGAAGCATCACCATCTTTCCATCAGTGTGAAAACCCTCCGTCAACAGCCATTCAGGACTTGGTAGCATCTGTGAGGAAGACTGGAGGTTAACGGGCTGCAGAACCCAGAGGGAGTGCCTGTGGGTGGGTGTGCACCCCCTTCAGGACATCAGTCACATATGGTAATTGTTTTCTTTGATGGCCATTTCATCTTGCCTTTCTATTCTGCTATCCTCAGTCACTTTTATTACATTACCATGGTGTTACTGCACTTTATATTCTTACAGACTGTATATTACAGTGGTGGTGAACCTTTGGCACACGTGCCAGATGGGGCACTCTGAGCCCTCTCTGTGGGCATGCATGCTGTTACCCCAGCACAGAGTTCACCCCACCTTCAGTCCAATGGGAGTGTTTCCTCCCTCTCCCCAGCACAGAGTTTGCTCCACCCCTCTGCCCAGCAGCCCATTGGGAGTGCTTCATCCTTCCCCCCCTGCACAGAGTTCACCCCACCCCTCTGCAGCGTGGATGGCAGCCTGTTAAGTTTGGGCACTCAGTCTCTAAATGGTTCACCATCACTGGTATGTTATGTTATATGTCAGTGATGGCGAACCTTGGAACTCCAGCTATTCTTGGACTTCAATTACCAGAAGCCCAAGTCCCTGCAGTAAACACATTCATGTGGATTCACAGGGACTTGGGCTTCTGGGAACTGAAATCCAAGAACAGTTGGAGTGCCAAGGATCACTATCACTGTTATATGTGCTGTCAATTAAGAACAGATTTATAGTGACCCTAATAAAGTTTTCAAGGTAAGTAATACATAATATTTAAGGAATGGCTTTATCTGTTCTGCACCCCAAGTGAGCTTCTATGGTTTAGCAGGGATTTGAGCCCTAGACTCCTGATTCTTAGTCTGTCAAGCTAACCATTACACTGGATATTATTTAAGCTAAGAAAGTGTTGGTTAGTTATGAGTTAAAAAAAGGTAAGCAAGCAAAGAAGCAGAAAGCAAGTAGGCAGATAACAAGATTTATTGGTTCTGGACTGTCTGCTACCAAGATGCAGTCTATAGGTTCAGCATGAGACAAAACAGAGTCAATAATCAAAATTCTGTCAGTTAGTAAAGTTACACCTGCATAAATGCATTCATTGTGATTGCACAATTCATTTCTAAATTCTCAGGCACAATTCAACATTGCTTTGTGGAGAACACTTCCATCTCACCCCAGCTATCATAACTACTGTGCAATGTTGAATTATGCCAGTGTAACTATGGAACAGGGTTTTGCTCAATGTATCAGAAGCCGCCGCTGCCACTACATTGCTGTGCCCTCCCACCCCTCCACCCGGTGAGGAAAAAAAGTAGCCCCCCCGTGGCCACGGGAGGCTCAAAGAAGCCGCTACCGCATTGCTGCTCCCTCCCACCCCCTCCACCCAGCAGGGGGGGGAATAAAAGGAACCTCCCGTTGCCTTGGGAGGCTCAAAGAAACCGCGTTGCCATGCCCTCCCACCCTTCCACCTGGCAGGGGGTATAAAAGTAGCCTCCCATGGCCTCAGGAGGCTCGAAGAAGCCACTGCCATGTTGCCGTGCCGTCCCGCCCCTCCGGGAGGAAGGGTTGCGGGGTGGTAGTGGACTTAAAAGGTGGGGGTAGGCTGGCCGCTACCACACCACTGCTGCAGTTCCTGGACCTGGCTGGGGTGAAGAGGCTCTCCCGGCCACCCCACCTGCCGGGACACTTGGGCTCCACCCCCCTCGGACTTAAAAGGCGGGTGTAGGCTAGATGAGGCCACCACCGCCGCTGCTGTTCCTGGCCCCAGCTGGGGCGAAAAGGACTTAAGAGGACTTAGGAGGCCGGACACCTCCTCCTCCTCACAGATGCCCACTCCCCCGGTCCGGCATTTGCTGCGGGGAAGCGTTTCCACCTGGGCTCAGGAGCGGCAAGGACTTAATAGCTGGCTGCTGCTATCTTGCCTAGTCTGGTGGTTTTGTCCTGCCGATGCGCCTGGGCTCTGATGTGGTCATCGAGTCTGGTCCATGTTAGAATTGTTTATCAGCGTTGAGCCATGGCTCCATCCCTCCCTCCCCTTTTTTGGTTTGTTTTTTAAACTGTAAATTGTTTTTGATTCATTTTACTGTATTGCTATTTAATTGCACATTTTGTATCTGCAAATTTGCATTTTTGTTTTGTAACTTTATAATTATTGCCTTGTAACTTTGTATTATTGTATTGTATTTCTTTGTATTATCGTATTTTTGTATATTTTTGAATGCTGTGAACCACTTTGGGTCATTGCAAAATGAGAAAAGCGGTATATAAAAATAAATTCAAATTTAAATTCCAAGCTGATTTCCCTAACTCCTCCCCTCACCTGTTCAATGAATCTACCATTCTTTTTGAAGGAAGCCTCCAAAGTATCCGTGGCCAGGGGTCTCCAGAAGCACTGCAGTGTAGTCGCAGGGTACTGCCATATGTCACATCTGTCCTCTGAGGGGAGCTTCCGGTGATCCTGGCATTTGTGGATTGTTTTTGGACATGCAGCCACACTGTTCTCCTGGCAGCACCGACCATGTTTGCTGCAACACATTCATAGCTCCCGCTGTCTCTAGGTGAAGCATTGCGTATGTAAAGAGTTCCATTTGGAAATACAAACAGATTGCCATGAACAAACTGGGAGGTTCGGATCTGTGTTCCGTCAAAAAGCACCCAGCGAATGCCTGGCAAAGGAGCTGCTTTGGCACTGCAGTGAATGTTAACGTTCTGTCCCGCGGTGAGGGAAATGTTTTCCAGCTTCTCCTGCTGGATAATAGGGGGCAAAGCAGCAACATGAAGTCTCACAGCAAGACTGTCTGCACCTGCAGCATTGCTGGCTATGCACTTGTAAATGCCTCGGTCTGAGAAGTTAGTGTCCTTCAGGGACAACGTTCGGTTTTCATACAGCATGACACGTCCCTCCGTACTGCTCACAGTCTGTAATATTTTCCTGTCAGGGAAAACCCAAGAGATGTGTGGACTTGGAATGCCACTGGCTTGGCAATCTAGGGTCACCTTTTCTCCAAAATAAACAGTCACATCTCTGAAGCGCGAATTCAGCATTTTGGGCTGTTGGGCTAGGACAGTCAACAAGACAATCATTTTATCAACACCATGTAGGTTCTGAGCAGTGCACAAATACTGTCCTCGGTCCTGAAGCTGAGCATTGCGGATTATGAATGTGCCATTTTTCAAGACTTCAAAACGTTGTATCCGGGTATTGGCTGTCATCAGAGCTCCTACAGGGTTGAGCAGGTACAAAAAGGAAAAGAGAGAGAGAGAGAAAGTTGGCTGTGAATGTTCTTTCTCCCTCAACATATTTCCAAAAGAGTCCACAATCTTTACTCCTATAATAGATCCTCAGTCAGAACTGAAAAGACATAAGGATCTAAAAACCCAAAACAGGTAGTCATCCAGTGGTGGGATTCAGCAGATTCGCACCAGTTTGCCAGAACTGGTAGCAGAAGTTCTGGCTGGCCACCACCCATCCAAGTTTCAAAATAAAGTAGTCCTAATTTGGGTGCAACGCAGGGCTTTCCCATACCACTCCAACAGAAGAGGTAGTATTTTTTTTAATCCCACCACTGCAGTCATCCCATTAAATCTCACGGCTCCAGATGTCTCATGCTCATATACAGTATTTATATGAAGAAGCTTCTGGCCAGAGTTAAGACAACCTGGTGAAATCCTGATGTTTAGAGCTACTGCTTCTTTAATTCCTTTCTTGTGGCCATGCGCCGCCCTGAGTTGCCCTAGGGCAAGAGGGCAGAATATAAATAAATAAATAAATAAATAAATAAATAAATAAATACTATCCAGAGTACATACAAGTGATAATTTATATATCTGGACCGCAACCTGATTAGGTCCAAACATGGAAAATCTCAATCTAAACCTGCCGCCTTTGGTGCAATCTTTCCCTCCTAAATAATTTAAAGACTGAAGTACTTCTTTTAACGCTTAGCTACTGGCTGGGAGAGCATTAAGTTAAAATTGAGGTAGGCAAACCTGTGTTTTTTTACTTACTAGCAGATTTACCTGGGCTTTGCACCGGGGTTCTTTTTCCAGCAGGAGGGAAGGCGACGGGGAGCATGCAGCGGGCGTCTTTGGCGCCCTTGTGTTCCCTGCCGGCAGGGGAGGACACAGTGGCTGGGATCTGCAGCCCTGTGTTTCCTGGGAGGATGGGGAAGACGCCTTAGGTGCCCTTGCATTCCCCATCGGCCAGAGAGGACACAGTGGCTGGGTTATGCCGCCCTGGGTTCCCTGGGTGGACAGATCCCCTCTGGCGGGAATGGGCAGTGGCTGCTTGTGGCGGCTCCGCCCATCTGTGCAGGGGCAGCAGAGTCTTCTGCAGGGCACTGGGATCAGCTCTGGTGGCCTCAGCAGCCAGGCGCTCCAGGCTGCTGTGACGGGTGTGGTGGTGGTGGCGGCTTGATGGCAAATGTGGCTTGCAGTGGGGGCCGGGCATAGAGTGGTGATGCCTGTGTGCTACTGCATGGAGGCGCACCAGCGGCCACAGCACGATGGCCGCCAGGAGTTGCAGTGGCTGCTGGGGGTGGTAGTTCTGTGGAATTTTGCTTGTCTGTGGGGCTGGCACCCTACCTGCAGCCTCTGGTCCTCCATCATTGACCTCCTCCACCTGGAAGGTAGGTCTGGGCAAAATTTCAGGGGGGAGGGTGGTGGTGGGGAACACGTTGTAGACTATCAAATGTACTTCTTTGCTTTATTGGTATAGATAATTCCCCAGCATTCTACTAGAGGTATTCCAAGGGCTGTCATATAAAAACACAAATCTGCTCACATCTTTAAAATACGCTAATATTTTGCTCTCACCTCACTATTCCTATCCTTCCTAGAGTATAAAATCAGATACAGCCCTTTAGCTGAAAAAGATTTCATATCCTTCATGTAACTCTTTGGACAAGTCTTGTCTTGTATAAGTAAAGGTAAAGGTACCAGGATGCAAACAAGTGTTCTGCCTTTACATTGCTGAAAGAAGACAGGAAACAGTTCATCAATTTTGCCAGAATAGCTACTGTTAAACCATAGATTATTATTTTTTTTTTAAAAAAAGACTCTCTCAAGCAAAACAGAAATCATAGGAAAATAAGCACTGCACCTCTTAAATAAATTGATAAACAGTAAGGGGTCAAACAAAGATTGTTCATTGTGAGTAAAGCACACTGGCTAGTATCCTGTTCAGATTTCCACACATACAAGACAAATTACATAAATAGCTGCAGGTGTGTTGTGCCACTTGATCCTGCACATACTCGTAGAACTGGACCTCACTATGTAGATGCAACTGCTTTCATTAGTTTCATTGTGCATGTGCCAATCTGAACAAATACTTGACTGATTTATTGAAATTGTAAGGTAAAGGTCACCTTTGCTCTAAAGCCAGTCATATCCAACTCTAGGGTTCAGTGCTCATATCTGTTTATAGCCAAAGAGCCAGCACTGTCTGTGTCTGCAGATGTTTCCATGGACATGTGGCAGGCATGACTAGACACTGATGTGCACGGAAGGCTGTTTACCTTCCCACCAAAGTGGTCCCTATTTATCTATTTGCAATTTCTTGCTTTCGAACTGCTAGGTTGGCAGGAACTGGGACAGAGACGTGAGTTAACTTCATCATGCAATACTTGGGTCTCGAACTGCTGACCTGCTGACTTTCTAGTTGTCAAGTTCAGCATCTTAACCACTAAGCCACAGCAGTCCCCTATTAAATTTTTATCCTGCCCCAATTAGCACAAATGCACTACACCGGCCCTGAGATGAAGGGATAATATGATGGTGCTTATGCCTAACTGTGATTCCCAGCCAGACATCTTACCTGTGGAGATTTTTGCCCATGAAAGAAAAGGTTTAGGTTCCCCTGTGGCATCACATGGGATTACAACATCTGATTCGGCAAGGACAGACAAACTGTTCGTCTTTTTTGTTACAATCTTGGGCCTTTCACCTTGGTTCCTGAAATGTGTAGAAGGCTGCATAAGGCTGGAGTTCAGAGCTTTAGGTCCTCCAAGCTTGGGCACAAATAGTCCATCCAAATTATTATTATTACTGTTATAGATGATTCTGGAGGTCTGCATGGTTGACATCACCTGAGGTTTAATGCTTGGAGTGAGGAACACAGAAGTGGCAGACATAGGTGGTGGTATGGTAACCACGGACACAGGAGGCACTGGCATTGAGGTGGCTTTTAGAAGTGTGCTTTGTGTAATAATCCTACTGCTCACTGGAGAATGCAGATTAGGTGCCACTGGCTTAGATTTCGTCCCCAAGTGTTGGAATACCCTAGTTCTGTTAAACACGAATGGAGTTCTGGAATTGGGAAAATATGGTATAGCTTGATTTATTATTGTTCCATGCTTGTCCCTGACTTCAGGAAGATAGTTATTGGAGAAAACTCTGGAGTGAATATTGTATCGGGTTTCACCTTGGTTGCCAAATCTACTTGGAGTATACAGTTTAGGTCTGTAAAATGGAGCAGAGGTTGTGGTAGGGAAGAAAGTCTCTGTCTGAGATGAGTTCTTTCTCTCCTGTGTGGTATGTACTGCATATGCTGTTATTTCTGGCTTGTTGGTGTAGTGAAAGGGAATCTGATGAGTCACAAAATGTTGAAAAACACCCGGTGCAATCAGATATGGAGGTTTTGGTGTACCCCTCATAGGAATATGTTTTGGAGGCACAAAAACAGATGGTTGATTAAGAGGGGGTACCCCTTCAATGGACTGGTTAGGAATATTTGGATTTAGTGGGAGGCTATTGTAAGATCTGCCACCATACGGTTCTTTCAATTGCTCCTGCTTTTGCTGTATAATGATCCTATTGTGGCTTGAATGAAAAGGAGAAAGTTCATTCTGTCTTGTGCTGAGACTGACTCTTGCACTATCAGCACTTGATGCTCTGTTGTCTGGATGTGCTTGTTGGCCATTTGTGTATTTTGTCTTTCCTGGGAAATGTTCAGATGAATTAAGAATCCTGGGCATTAATGGAGGAAACATAGTAGCCAAAGGTGCAGGTGTAATTGGCAAATTGGGATAGCTTTTTTCAGTTCTGTATACAACAGCCTGAGTGCGGTGATCATTGAACTGAGTGATCATTCCCTTTGAATGCCTTGAAGATGGTAGTATGGGTGTTCTACTTAGCCAAGGATGGATCACTTGTTTCGTTTCTATAGGTGTGAAAAGGTGGCCATTCACTTGACCAGAAGAAGGTGGCAAAGTCACTGTATCTTTTTGATAGGGAGATGTTGCACTGACAGTCATTACTGGAGAGTCTGAAAAATTCTGTGGTTCCTCTACAGTTAGAGGGATCTCAAAGTATTCCTCTAGGCTGTTGATAGTAGTCACAGGCTGTACAGTAGAAGGTATGGACGGAGCTACTCTTGGGTTGACTCCATTTTCTGATGAGCCAGTGGGAACAGATTCTTCTGCAAACTTTGGAAGCACTATGTAATTTAAGTCAGAAGATAACCTGGCAGAACTTTCTACAGGCACTGAAGTGCTTGTAAGCACCTCTGTGACTTTATTATTTGCTGTGATAGCATCATGTTCATAATCTTTTATTAATTCATTCCCTGTAGACGTTGTCTGCATATCAACTGAGTTGCAAGTTGAAAGCTGTTTGTCTGGAGCTGTTGTCCAGGAATCCTGTGTTGTTATCACAATGTGATTTTTCTGATCCTTGTGAATACTATAAGGAGTTACAGGAGTTTTAGGCAGCAAAGTAGACATCTGAAAAACTGAAGCTGATTTTGTTTCCTGAGCTTTGGTGGTCACTTGTAGAACAGTAACACCTGCTGTTAACCAGGAAGTGGCTTCCAAGGATTTATACTCTTTGGTATGTTGTGTTTCAGCATCAGGTTTATGATGGTATCTAAAAGTGGAATCTTGCAGACTTTGGGTAATAGTTTCTGGTTTTGATATTATTGGACTAAAAGGAGCCTCCTTTATGGAAATGGCTTCTGGGGTTGTAGGCTTCGGTCTCCTGAACCTATTTGGTCTGAATCTCCTCCTCCCATATGTTCGCCTCCGAGGATGTGGGATAACCTGTGGCTCAGAGGAAACTAGTCTTCTTTCAGATATTGTAACCAGGGGCACAGTGGTTACCTTGTTAGTGGTGGTATCAGTCATGACCCAGTTTTTAAGCTGGTTAATGGTATTCTCCACAATAAGGGTGGATTCCAATTTTGGAGCATGTGGGTTTTCAAATATCATACCTTGAGAACCCCTGAATGGATCTGGAGAAGTTCTTATTTCCTGGTGCATTGTGCTGTGCCTCTCTGCAAGAACAGAATCTGTCATTTGAAACTCCAAACCAAAAATGGGTGTAGTAGTGGCTTTTAAATGCATATTATTATTAGCAGGAAAATATGTAGGATTTATTACAACATTATCTAGGTAATTTACACTCTTCTGCTGCAAATCTGATTCTGTATCTTTGGAGACTTGAGGTTTTGCAAGGTCTGGTGCTCGAGGAAATAGTTCTAAAGAGGAAAATCCATTTTGTATATCTCTGTCTTCATTACTGATTGCTACCAGGTTGCTCTGAATGCTTGTTACTTCTTCATTTGAAGACTTCTGAGTTAAACTATCCACGCTTTTCAGTTCTGTTGTTTTCAGTTTGTCTGTTTCAAAACTTCTGTCTTCCCAATTCTCGATCTGTTCAGTTGGAGAGATCTGAGTATCTGTTGCAAGAGATGCTTCTCCCCTGTATAGACTTTCTGTAGTATTTAAGGATTTATACCCTGTTGAAGGTTCAAGCCCAATA
This sequence comes from Bradypodion ventrale, assembly GCA_035047345.1. NCBI lineage: Eukaryota > Metazoa > Chordata > Lepidosauria > Squamata > Chamaeleonidae > Bradypodion > Bradypodion ventrale. Next base: position 255,660,609 of record JAWDJE010000003.1, read on the forward strand.
TTCACTGCTGTGGAAGGTGTTATATCCTGATTATAAAACTGTGTGTTGATATTGGAAGGAATGGCAATTGTGAATGGCTCTGCCTCACTTACATGTGATATGTCTGCAGAAGATTCCTCTCCATTGACTTCTACACCAATGTTTGGTGGAGAACTAGCAACAGGAGGAGGCACAGTGGTGATCTGAAGTAGCAGTGGAATCTCTGACAAAGTCCTTAGAGAAGAAACTGGGTCTGGTGTTGTTCTAGGAAGCTTTCTACCACGAACTCTGGCCAAAATGTTAGCCCACTGCTGTGGATTAATTTGTTTATTGGCCATATTTATTCTCCTTCGGGATTCGAATACCCTACGGCCCTCAGCAACATTAGTTTCTTCAATATTATCCACGCTTTTCCACAACTTCATTTCGTGCTTTCCTTTTTTATTCTTTTTAATCTGGACATGAGAAACACGGTCGTTCTTTTGTTTAAGGGATACTTCATGGTCCTTTAGGTGGACTTTTTTACTTGGAGTATCATCAGTGCCTGATCCTTCGCCATCTTCTATGGCCTGTCCTTGTGCTTTTGCAGATGTCCAAGGACTGGGGTGTTTTTTAAATTTTACCCTTTTTGAGGATCTATCAGATACCATTTTATTCACTGTCACTTTAACAGCAAATTGGTCTGATCCTTGTTGGTTAATAGCCACGCATCTGTAATACCCACTGTCACTGATGCGGCCATGTGGGATTAACAGTGTACCATTGTCTAGCAGGTAAGCATGGGATGAGTTTGATGAATCATGAAGCACATGGCTATTTGGGAGGATCCAGCTAAGCTGTGCTTCTGGTACTGCCACTGCACTGCAGGGTAAAAGTATCGCCTCTCCCACATTTTTTTCAATTGCAGTTATCTCAGAGTCACCTGGCTGAATCACTGGAGGTTGCACCAGAACTCTGTAGGACATGGTATCTATATCACCTCTCACTTGAGCAATACAGTGGTAAACACCAGCATCAGCATAAGCCATTGATCTGATAACTATCTGACCACTGCTGAGAACAGAAAACCTGCTGTTTTCCATTTTGAATGGAGCTTTCATTTTAGTACCATCTGGAAGTACCCAATGGATAGAAGGGCTTTCTGAAGCCTTTACATTGCAACTCAGTTGGGCATCTGAACCTTCCACTACACTCTGAACTGCCCTTGTGTACTGGTCTTGCTCTATCATAACCCAGCTGACACGCTGGTGTCTGTTTTTTGGGACTCGAAGTGTTTGAGCAGCTTGGGTAGAGAAAGAGAGCACTACTTTCTTCCCCGTGCTCTGACGTCTGTTCAGTTGGATGTGTATCAAAGGTTGCATCACCCAGGCAGGCTCAGCAAGGATTCTTCCTTTGACACCGGTATAGTAGAGAGCATCATGATCAGAACCTTGCCTGTAATGGTAGCTCAACTTAGGTTCCTGGCTGAGTGCACGTTCTCGTACTAATTTGACAGGGACTTCACTGTAATATGCAATCAGCTTCCACAGTTTTTCATAGTTGTCTCGGTCCATTAGACATTCTAGATCCAAGGAAATGGTCATGTTGAACTCAATTTCCTGAGGAGATATATGGTTCCACTGAATTTTGGCCGAGTCTGTTGGTTTTTTTATTTCACAGTTCAAATTCACTACGTTTCCATGTTCATCTGTCATGTTCAATGTAATGTTCCAAGGAACTAGCTGAAATTCTTCCAAGGGAGGTTCAGAGCTATCATCTTCATCCTCTTCATTCTCCTCCCTGAAGTTGACATTGTGTTTCAGTGGGGATTGTATAATGGGCTTTGTGCAGGAAATGTCTTTCACATTTTGAATATCTTGTTTCTGGAATTGCTTAGGGGAGGTGCACTTTGAGCAAAGCTGGCCTTCTTCATAGGCTTTGTCTTTTTTACATTTGAGGACACCTGGAAGACAAAAAAGACATTTTAAAAATCACAAGACAGAGAAGTAATGTGAATTATTTCATCTGGGTGATATGAATCTGCAACTACTGTTACAAATCAGTTGCACAGAAGCTAACTGATCCTTGTTTCTTTAAAGTCCCTACTTTTGTACATATAATTTCCCAATAAGTACTGGATCAAATCCAAGTCCCATTCAAGTCAGCATTTTCACCTTGTGTCCAGTCAGGTGATAGCAGGAATCCTTCTGTCAGAAGATTTTCAAATCTGCAGCAAACTGCTCATGCTCTCATTCTGGAATAAGTTTTAGAAATTATCTCAGCTAAAATGAAATTAAAGGTTTTCCTTGAAAGCCAGTCGTGTCCAACTCTAGAATTCAGTACTGTTTCAAGGCCGAAGAGCCAATGCTGACTGTTTCTGCAGACATTTCCTGTGGTCATGTGGCAGGCATGACTAGACACCGGAGCGCACGGAACACTGTTTACCTTCTCACCAAAGTGGTCCCTATTTATCTACTTGCAATTTCTTGCTTTCGAACTGCTAGGTTGGCAGGAGCTGGGACAAAAATGGGAGCTCATTCCGTCCAGCAGTACTTAGGAATTGAACTGCTAACCTTTCACCTCCCAGTCAGCGTCTTAGCCACTTGAGCCACTGTAATTCAGAATGTAATTCAGAAGAACATACAGCAGAGAAATGGTGGAAAGCTGTTCATTTCTATCAATCCCTGTTTGAGATATTTGGTTGGATTCAGACTAAACAAACTATGTTTTAGTCATAATAAGAAATCAGTAGGGCTTAACATTATTTCCAACCAGCTTGTGCTTTCTAACCCTCTATTACTTCTACCAGACTCAACCTAAAACATTCTGCTGCCTGAGATAAAGGACAAAATGATACACCATTGCCCACTCCATGTACAGAAGCTGACTCAACTCTCAGTTGAAATTTACTTCATTGCTGGCAATGGGACAGCATCTTACTATGGCCCACAGAGTATTCCAACAAAGGACAACCATCAAGGAACTAAGGAGAGATGAGCAGGGGACTGTTCCTACTGCTGCCCTAAGCATTTGTCACATGAGGCTGTTGCCTCTATCGTTTTAATACTAGAACAGTCCCTGTCTCTTACACATGTAGTGCTAGATGCATATCCAAAGGGCTTCCAAGGCTGGCTGTGACATGGATATCTCCCCATCCATGAGGGCCTTCTATTATGGAGTATTCAGATATATAGTTTAAATTGCTATGGGAAATTTCTTCCTGGTCACCCCTACAGAACTTGGCAAAAAACCAGCTAATTCACCTCCCATGTTGATGTAGCGCTGATGACAAAAACAGCAAGCAAAACGATCAACAACTAGCTCAAGCAGAGAGAAATGTTCCAGTCTATTTTCCTGCTGCTTTATCACAGGGAGCATCCAGAAGCATAATTCTCCTGCACATTCAATTTGAAATAATACTATCCACTCTACATCTTCCAAATTGTGCCTCCTCATTCTGGTATATGCAGGAGACCAGTCATCTCAAAGGAAAGGTTTTAAAAATTGCCTTTTTTTTAATGGCATGGCAAATTCTTGGATTTCTAGACAAATGCATTTCCATGTAAATCCTATTCTGTTTAGATCTTTATTGTACACCCCAAGGCATTCAGTAGGAAAATATTTGCTTTCCAGGTCATAAACTTTTAGGCTGCAAACCAAATGATGATCAATTTCCCCCTGGGAGAAAATATTAGGATTGTTCAAATGTACTGTCATTTTTTTTACTGAGTTGTGAGTGTGTGAAAAATATTTTTTGCTCACTGCTTCACACACAGAAGTATAGAAAGAGAGTATACTCTTTTGGAAAGAAATTAACAACTCAGCTGGTTTAAAAAAGGAATGTGATATTTCTGGAGAAATGTTTGTTAGTCAGTTTCTTATTAGCTATACAGTGAACCCCCGCCTAACGACGCATTCGAATAGCATCATTTTCGATTAACAACGCTACCGACCCATGTGATCTCCCGCACAACAACAAAAAAACATTGTTATTTGAATAACGATTTTTTTTACTGCCGTGCAGATAATGACGTTTTTTGTCGTTCTGTGGTAGATCTCCCATAGGAAACTGCATAACGTTTTCTGCATAACGACGCTACTTGGGGAACCAAGCAACATTGTTATGTGAGGGTCTACTGTATAAAACAACGACTTCCTCTTACCTGAAGACTTTTTGCTCCATTCAAGCAGCCATTTCAACCTACAGTCACATGACCAAGGGTTTCCATGAAGGTAAATATTCTCTAGAAGTGGCATGCTTTGAAAAATTCCCACTGGAAGTGTTCTAATGGCATTTTCAGACAGGTAGAGGTGTCTGACTGTTGACAGCCTGAAATAATCAAGGACCAAAAAGGTAGAAAATGTGTGTGGATGAAGCTGTTGGAGCAAGTTTCCTTCCAAGTGGAGAAGCCTGAGGGAAGTTAATCCATTAAAAGCATTGGGGTGGATGAATTCAATTTGATTGTGGTCCATGTGCAGTCTCATGAGGCTGGAAAGTCCTTGCAGAGTTTGGCCAGTTATAACTTGCAGCTTATTGTAGCTTATCTTGAATACCTGAAAGGTCAGATAAATAAATGGGTTAATGCTTTTAATAATGATGGCAGGTTGGTGGGGACACAACCAAATCACATAACACAAAATAAGAAAGCACAGAGCCCCAACCCATGTTTTTATCCCCTAAAATTGCTGAAACACACACAAATGTCCCCACAGGATGATGGGATAGTTGACCAATTTTAAATTGACTGTGGTCACCCAAAGAGAAGGTAAATGAGCATAATGAACCACAACCTTCATCGAGACAGGAGTTCTCAACCTTTTTAAGCCAGGGGCCGGGTCACACTCCCTCAGACAGCTTTGAGGGCTGGACAGCCATTGTACCTTTCCTCCACCACATGGCATTTCAGGGTGTGGTGGAGGCAGTTGGGGTGGGCACATGAAATGGCACCGTGGGCCCATCCGGTCCACAGGCCATAGGTTGAGAATCCCTGGTTTAAATCTTTGAAGCTCCATCCAAGTCTCCCTTAGAAGCAGACCACACTAACCAATTTTGATATTGGAGAAAGTTTGAAGAACACATCAGAGAGTGTGATTTATGTTGGTGTGAACGGTGATCAAGTAGCAGCTTAAAAGAATGGAAATAAAGGGTAGAGACAAACAAATGTCAACAAATGAGAGAGAGGCATTAAGCATAAGGTGAAACCAAACCACCTGAAAGGAAATCTAGAACATATTTTCTCTCTCGACAAGATGTATTAAATGAACTGACATAAGCAAATCATCTTGATTTATAAACAGAAAGAGGGGAGTTTGAAGTTCTCTGGCATGACTAATTAAGTTAATTAACTTGGTTAACATGGTGAGATAAGAAGACTGGCTCCCTACTTTTTGAGATTCATACAATACTGGATGTAGCCTCCCCTCTTATTTATTTCATTATATATTATGAATGCTGTATAAATCAACAAGCAGAAAACAGACAAAATACTTGTCTGGAATATATAGCTAATGATGAAAAATTGACATGTAAAGTAAAAAAAAAAGGATTAGTGAAAGAAATCAAATATAAAGATATATCAGAAGAATTTTTGGATCATACGTTAAGGAAAGGGGAAAGGCTGGATGTATTATCCTTTTGGAGGTGAAGGGGGACAAGTGTAACAATCTAAGAATATAGAAAATAATTATATAATAATATTTATAAAGTCCCATGGATGGAAGGAACATGTAGATATAATTTGTTATTATATATGTTGATATACAGGTATGTATTTGTTCCTAATTTTATTATTATATTGTGATTGTTTTATGATTTTTTAAAAAAAGATTGATAAACATATTTAAATATTAGAGGCTGCTCAATTATACAGCTAGGATTTCTACAGTATCTTGTAATAAGCTCTGTACATCTATCCTGCACCAAAGAAATGCAGTCTACCTCTACCTTTGCAGAGTTCTGGGAAAAGGGTACAAAGAAAACAAAGAAGTACTTTGGCTCTACCTGAAGTGATATGAGATCTTTTAAAGCACCGTTGGGTATATTCTGGATGTCATTTCCATGAAGCATAAGCAGTTCTAGCTTTGTAAGACCTGCAAAGGAGTTTTCGGATACTGCCTGTATGCTGTTAAAACTGGAAAGAAAGCATATTTAAATACATTCAGTAACAAAACATTGATGAGAAAAGCTCACATTTTAGGTAATATCAATCTGTTCCTGAATCACATGTGCTGTAGGACACATTAACGGAATGTTTCAAACTAGGCCATATGTCCTCAGCTGGTGTTTTATATGTGGTTCCTGGTTTTATCCTTCTTTAGCTATAAAGTTTACCAAATTTAAAACAGAATAGAATAAATGTAGTTTAGCTGATGTGTAACTTCATGGAAATGCCAATTAGACAATATTCTCCAAATGATGTGGCTATTATGCAGCAACAGAGGTAAAACTTGTGATGATATGGTGACTGGATAACCAGTAAATCTTTAAGATACCAAGAAAATATGTAACAATAAATGAATAAAATTTTGTAGGGTTTTTTAAAATGGGTGTTGGGCATAGTACACAACTATGCATTCAACTTCAGAAGAAACAGTAGTTGTGATTTGTAAATTGTAGGTATTTCAATTAAAGCTGTGAGCTCATTTAACACAAGGATTAATTAGTTGCTTCTCCTTTCACAGAGTAATTGAAAATTTAAATAAATCTGTATTTTATAAAGTTTCACTACATTTGTCCTGTGACTATTGAAAGGTGCATAACATGCAGTAAATTAACAAAATCTATTTATTTTTGTTCAAAGAACATTTATATATATATTTGTCTTCATTTTTAGCATAAGCATTGCAAACCCCAAACTTTTTTTTTAAGGCAAGCATTCTTCCAACTCAAAGCTTCACTAATTAAAAATTGCCACAATCGATTTATCAATAAAAGCTTTAAATGATTCATATACTAATTGCAAGCTTGCAGTTCTACCTACCTACCTACCAGCAAACAAAACATTTTCTTTGGGAAGAAAATACAGATGGTATAGGAAAAATGAATTGATATTTTCAGAAACACAAATCATCTTGGGAGTGCACAATTATTACATTATAAAAGTGGTATTTCATTTCCTCCTTCTGGGAATAATCTGGGACTGTGCATATGGCCATATAGTTTCTGTAGGTAGATATTCCAACACAGCATCTATTTGGCTACCTTTTACCACTTTAATTTTAGAAACACATCACCTGCCTTGACAACGATGAGGAGTCATCATCACTGTTAACAAACAATACACTTCCAGGGACTGCTACAGTGCAACATAAATGATCTCTTCTTGAAAATGAAAAGATTTGAAAAGACACAGGAGACAGGCTGGAGGCAAAATGAAGGGAAAGCAAATGTGATGGACTTTCACCACCAGTTGGTTGTGTTGGTCACACATACATTGGAGGCAAATGAGTAAGTTCCAATGAAACTTTCAAACTTCCCCCAGCCCCCCCCCCAAAAAAAAAATTAGAAATCATAGAAGACTTCAGACCCATTCCATTAATTTTCCTTTCTAGAAGGCATTTGATCTAGACCAAAATGGCATCAGATTTCACCTCCATAAAATAGTAACGTATGGTGCTACAACTAGGCAACATATTGGGCAGACTTGAATATACTCAAAGAATGTCGAACACCACAATAAAACTGCAATACAAACCCTAAATTAATTCGTTCCACATGTTTTGAAATTCTTGCTGGCACAGATGCTAAAGACCGAAATGTGCAGTGAACTTCTGTGGGAACGTAGCAGGCGCATGGGTGAGGACATGCAGATGTGACTTCAGGAAGGCACAGACAGAGAATCAGCACCACGGATAGTGCACCCAAATTTAGTGGCTTCAGCATCTTCTCAGATTTTTTCATTTCACCATATCTGTTTCATTTGTAAAAGAAAATAGATTTTAATTTTTACATAGAAATAAAATACAACAATGTAGTTACATACATACATACATATCTTTATTCAACCATCAGTCAGCACAAAATAACACACAGATATTTAAACTAACATTTAAGCCTAACAATCTTTACTTTCAGGATATACATACTCTATGTTAATAGGCCCGAGTCAATACTGTCCATTTTAATCTTCTGACGTTTGAGTGCCAAAAATAGGAATTTAGAAACTCATATGGCTGACAAAGTCCTTCAGTACACATGGATTGTTCCAGCCCTTCAGTACACGTGGATGCTTTTAAAACTAGATGCTGTATGTAAGAAAAGTAGGCTAAAAATGGGCACTCAGTTTTGAATGCTGAGATTAATGTATCTACTAATACTGCCATTATCCTCCTTTATAGCTTAGCTAGGAGATATTCAGCTCTTTAAGGTCAACCTTTTTATGTGTCTAGTCATCTTAAGAAATATCCATTATAATTTTGTAAGCTGTATTGACTCTGCAATTGTCTTTTACACTTAGCCTTCTTTTGGAAAGTTTCTCCTGGAATTTGGAAACCAGGCCAAACACAATAAAAAGGAAGTTATCTTAAACCCAGTGTTACTGAAATTGATTGACAGCTGCCTTCCAATAGGTAAAGAATCGGACAGAGCTCTTTTACAGCCCAGGCTGAATGTGTCAGGAACTTAACCAGATGTTATCTGCATGCAAACCATGTTCTGTGCTAGTAAGCTATGCCCTTCTCTGTGAAATGTAGAGGTAAATGTTGCTGGGTGTCCTGACATCAACACAATATGCTTACACCAAGGAGGGTGCCATTTGGGTCCAACTGCTGAATCCCATTGACATTTTCAGTGTCTGGACCCCTTTAAAGGAAGGGTGCTATTGTGATACCTGGCTCCATCGCTGCCATTCTGGAACAGGGAAAACAATACCCCAAAATGGACCAAGGAATGAAGAGGCACTAGGAGCACAACATATAATTATACTTAGCAGTTAATGTATATAGTCTGGCCAGGTTATCCTGCTATGGCAATAGAGTAGACCATACTGCGAGCCACTCAGCACAGATCATCAGGCGGCAGTCAACTAACATGAAAATCCTGAGGACTAATGGCCTTGGGTAACAAAGTCTACAGGGAAGGGTGATGGTCCCAAAGTGGGTTAAATCCCACTTGAATCCATCTTGGAGGGCAGCAGCTTCATCAATACTGGCCTGGGGCTGAGGAGGACTTTGTGTGCCAAAAGTGCTCAGGACCAGAATGTGACTCGCGAAACTGGATCAGTGGTATGGAGGTCACACTGTGATGAGGAAAGCAAATGAAAGGCCACTGCATTATATACTCAGGACAACCTTTATGGCTGATCGCCATGATGATAGTCAATATTCAGAATTGGATACAACGCAAGAAGTTAATGTATATTCTATTTTTTCCTGAAAATCTATAAGCTACTTATAAGCACATTGGCCCATAGCATCATGCCATCAGTCTTCACTGAGCTTGTGTTTACATTCATGTTCCTCAATCTGAAAGCAATAAGTCTATCATTCTTTTCCTATCAATGTAATATGTAAACAATTATAACTCAAAGTAATAGTTCCTTGGGTTTGTGTGTGTGTTAAGTTGATTCTCAAATGTCTGTGGTCAGGCTAATACAACAATTGCCCCTTCTTGTAGGGAGCAAAGTCTTCAAAGAACTTCGAAGTTAATGAGGTGTCCCTTTAAATTGCAGCCAAACAGACAGCATCAAAATAAGAGTTCCTGTTTTAAATCCAAGACTCATGCTAACCTGTTTTTCCTTTTCTTCTTGCATTTTCTTAAAAGAATAAATACAAGAAAAATAATAAATAAAGATGTATAGCAATGGAAAATGTATTTAAAACAAAATGGTGCCCATAACTTTTTTGCAGCTGTTGTGTGGCCCAGGGACATCCTAGAAAGGCAGGAATAGCACAGAAAAGGTCCCCCCACCCTCCCAGAGGCTGCTGGGGAGGCAGAAAGCTGGAAAAATGCACCCAATGATGGCGATTTTTGGCCCCAAACAGCATGAAAAGGTAGAAAATCAAAGATGACGCACCGGATAATGACAAAATGATACTATCCGGTGCAAATCTTTTCTAAAAATTTGCTGTCATTATCCAGATTTGTCATTATCCGGTGCTGTCATTATCCGGAGTTCCACTGTACCTTCCAAGGTGATTTTGGTGATAATAATTTAATAATGTATTATTAGTTCAATTACACCCAGCTTTTCCTTCAAAGAGCTGACTGTGGCATACATTGCTTTCCTCCTCCACAGAGTAGTCCCAAAAAAACCCTGTGAAGTAGATCATTTTAAAAGAGAGGGACTAGACCAGAGGTTTCCAATCATGTTTTGGCCAAGCCCCACCTAAGCCTCTCTAAAATCCTGATGTCCCCACCTCCTGTGACATATAATTCTTATTATTCAAAAAGTGAGCTCCTATTCACTTGGAGGAAGTGTAAAAGGCCTTTAACTTGGCTAACTCATTCTCAAATTGCCCCCACTTAAAAATAAAATTGCCCCTCTGTGGGACATGTGCCCCACAGGGTGAAACACAGGACTTGACAAAGTTCACCCAGAGTTCCATGGGATACTTGAACCCAGACCTTCCAACAGTCTAATCACTGTATTTTACCAACTAATCCACAGTGAGGTATGGGTATTTTTCTTTGGAAGGAGTGTGGTCAGCGGCACGCTGGGGTATTGGGCAATCGGGTAATGTCCCTCTCCACCTGTGTGGGTGGAATTTTATTTTAATTTTATTTTTCTTAACCAAAGGGTAGGAAGGGAAAAGCCAAGGGCTTAACTCAAGGGAAAGCAGGGGTGGGGCAGCGACACCGGCAGGATGTGCACCTTCCTTCCACCTTGTCTCTGGCCATTAGATATGTTCCCACCATCCTTCCTGGGGAATTGAACCCCGAACCTTCTGCTTAGAAGGTAAAATTTCAACCTCTAAGCCACGGTGGCTCCACAACCAATGTAACTGCTTCTGGCAATCTTATAACAGAGAACTCTAAGTTAACCAGAGAGGATATCATTGCTTTTAAAATCCAGGCTGTAGAAGCCCTAAATGGGAATCAAACTCTGCCTCAGGAGAGACCCTTTGTTTGAAGAAAGGATGCAACATGGAACAGTTATTATTATTATTATTATTATTATTATTATTATTATTAT